>JARQWZ010004522.1:15000-100000 GCA_033150135.1 Gobio occitaniae
CATATGTAATCCGTTTAAAAACGTGTAAAAACTGCAGATTTCATAATAGATATGATGTCCTTTTATGAATGACAACACAGTGCATTGATCATAAGGCACAATTTTCTCTATAATGCCGTTCCGTGTGCAATATTTGTGTAGACTGTATATTTTTCACAAAACACTTTACCTTAATGCCGTTTTTAAGAGGAGCAGCGCCACTTCTTCTCCTGTGTTCAAAACTCGTTCACTTCTTGGAGGGAGCCCGGTCCAGAGCTGTTAAGGGTGTCACATGATTTTCGTGCATCTAACCTGGATATGACATTGCCAACTTCAGGCCAAAAATATGGCAAAATCATTTTTCTATGGTGATAAGCATATGGTGATTTTTTTTCTGAAATACTCTAAATACACTCCCTCAAAATATTTTGTCACAAACTACATTTTATTTTTTCCACACCTGCAAAATACAAATTACAAAATACACTAAAGTAATTAAATACGAATTTAAAATACATTGAATTGAAATACTGCCCATGTCTGTGTGGAGGATACTAATAGCAAATATAAAGAAATCAATTTCACAAGTAGTAGAGAAGCACATTTCCACGTGATCGCATTTTTAGCGGCTTTGTTGACATAGCGGAGAGAACGTGCTGTAAACTTGCATTTTTTTTTTTTAAAAACATGTTGAGGTCGCGTCGCGTCCACCGAGAACTCAAGAGGATCTCCTGATACAGAGCTGAATAGATATCAATGGGTCTGTCCCAACCCGATCTCACGGCAATTCGTACATATTTTACAAGGTGGCGAATTCGTAAGAATTTGTACGACCTCACTCGTACGAATGTGTACGATTTTTGCTAATTCGTACGTATTTGACGAGTTGACAAATTCGTATTAATTCTTACGAATGACCTACCTCAAACCCCGCCCCTAAACCTACCCGTCACTGGGGTTTAGACAAAACGTACAAATTCGTACGAGTGAGGTCGTACAAATTCGTACAAATTAGCCATCTCGTAAAATATGTACGAATTGGTCGTGAGATAGCGTTGGTCTGTCCAGTAACTCATGATGAACCTCAGGCAAACTTCACACTTTATCAAAAGCATTTCAGTGTCTCAGACTGTCCGACTTAAGCCTATTGTTGTTGTTTTTTCATGGATAATATATTAATATAATATTCCATACATTATCAGAGCTTGGCAGACAGAATTATTATATATTTTTAGACAGGTTAATTAATAGATTATAACCTAATTCATGTTATTTTTACTTTATACTTTAGAGTCTATATTATGATAAATAATGCTGTCATATAAAGTTTATGACATTCAAAAAAATATTTAGATAAAAATGGGACGAATAATGACATAAAAATATAGTCATAATTTAAGTAAATTAATACAAAATTTCAGAATTGTGGGGTGTCCAAACTTTTTTTAAAGGGGGCCGGATTCGATGTTGTGGACATACCCGGGGGCCGGTCCCTTTTCTATTATATATATATATATATCATGTTTTGTTTCTTGGAAACATGACAGATTTAACAAAAGCTTGAGCTGACCGTAGAGTAGCTTGAGATGGGACACAGGACATGTATAGATATTTAACTTTCATCAACCAAAAAGTTTTTTTTTTTAATGGGTGAAATTTAAATATTATGAGTTAGAACTCTATTCTTATTTAAATTTGCTCTATTTAGATCACCACAGGTAAAACCACACTACAAAAAAATACTTTTCTTACTTGGTATTTCTGTCTTTTTTCCAGTCCAAATATCTAAAAATTCTTAAATCAAGATGCTTTTACTGAGGAAAATTACATATTTTTATCTTGATTCCTGGGGGAAAAAATCAAAATGAATTGAGTTTTTGCTTGAAACAAACTTCATTTATTTGCCAATGGATTAGAAAAATAATCTTATTTCTGTTTGGGACACAATAAACAAGATTCCAAACAGAAACATTCTTTTTCTTACCCCATTGGCAGATATATGTGCTTGTTTTAACCAAAAACTCACTTCAATTTCATTACATTTTCCAGAAAATAAGAAAAAAAATATCTAATGTCATTTAACTTATCTAGTGCATCTTGATTTAAGAATTTTTAGATATATTTATACTAGAAACAAGACAAAAACACTAAATGACAGCATTTTTTGCAGCGCACACAAGGCAAAAAGTTTTAGAATGGCTTTATGGTATTTAGTCAATAAACATAAATACAAATGAACAAAACTGCAAGTTTATGACAAAAATAGTCTGCAATTTGGCCTTTATTACTCATTTATAACATGTCTACATTACAAATTAAATTAAATGAGATATTAACCTACATTTCTGACAAATGACCACGGTTACAGGTAGTGTTACCACAGTAAATCCATGATAAATGCTGGTGAATTGTTGTTTGAGAAGTATTTGAACTGAATCGGCTCAGCTGATTTGCACTTTAGTGTTGTTGATTTAGTCAGCGCTGTTTAACTGGATTTAAATTAAATCAAATCTCAGAGAGATTCGCAGCTCGTACCGGAGACCTCTACACCGAACTCGAACGCTTCTCATTGGCTGTTTAGTGGTCATGTGATCGAGACTCTCAGCAGGTAAACACATTTGTTTAGAGTCAGAGCTCGTGAGTTACGCTGAGCAGAAGCGGCGCTGTTTCGTTCCGCTTTGGGCGCTGTTTCCCTGGCCTAAAATCAGCCTGGTCTCATTGCGAAAATGTACCTCTGGCAACGTTTTTGCAAACCCCAAAATACGTACCAATATGTACATATCACTGCAGTTTCAAAGTGAAATGTCCACTGGGTGGCGCCAAAAGCGTTGTTTTTTTTTCCGGAACAGATGAGCGTCAATCTGACGTTTTATGACATTGATTTTTTAACGTACACCTAAACCCTAAACCAAACCGATAGTGTTATCAAAAGCAAATGTGACAAAAATACAATAGTAACCATGTCTTTTTAGCTTGTGTGAACTCATCTTTGAGCTCTTTTATCATGACTTGTCTTTCACGGGATTCGTACCTGGGCTTTCATTATTACAAGTACAAATCTGTACCAGCTGAGCTACTGAGCAAGCTTGTTATATAAAAAAAGCCGAGCATATGGAGCAGGTTAAGTGACGCAAACTCCAAAATGTTTTCATTTACATGACACAAAAAATGATACAAAGTGCCTACTGCCTCTAGTGTTCATTTCACTTTGAAACTGCAGAGATATGTACATAATGGTACGTATTTTGGTTTGCAAAACGTTGCCAGAGGTACATTTTTGCAATGAGACCAGGTTGTCTAAAATCTAGTACTGCCACCTTGCATTGACATAAACTGCACGATTTTTAAATTAAAGGTGGCGGGCCACATATAATATATTTTAATAGACAAGCTGCGGGCCGTTTGAAACTCATCCCTGGGCTGGACTTTGGACACCCGTGCCTTAAAGGAACAGTTCGCCCAAAAATTAATATTCTGTCATCATTTACTCACCGTCTAGTTGTTCCAAACATGTATAAATGTCTTTATGTTGAACACATAGGAAGATACACTCCTATTATGAAAGTCAATGGTGCCCCCAAAGCAGCTTGGTTACAAACTTTCTTAAAAATATCTTCTTTTTTGTTCAGCAGAAGACAGAAACTCATACAGGTTTGGAATAACATGAGGGTGAGTAAATTATGACTTTGGGTGAACTATCCCTTTAAAGTGCACCAAATAGGAGAATCGGTGCCGAATAATCCCTTATTTTGCAACACTGAAGGTGGCAACCCTAACTATAGGGTTTGTTTTAGGGTTAGTTGCATGTAATTATGCATCATTTACTAACTAAACTGTTATAGCGTGTAACAAGGCTACGCTGTAGTACAATTTAGCAGTGAATGAAGCTCTGTGGATTCCTCCGAGGTGTGTGTGTGTGTTGCACACGCAGAGGGAATGTGAATCTGCCCGTCGGTGTTTCTGGGACGGCCTGCAGCGCTGGCGTATAAATTTTGACTGTCGCCGTTGTTCTGCCTTTGATGCCGCAGCGAGTGTTGTTTGAAGATCAGCCGCTGTTTAATTGGCCGTGGAAATACCTCTGCGGATCAGGCCTGGGCCTGCGCTCGGGAACACGGACGCTGGAGGGTCGGACCGGCTGCTTTGGGTTCAGGAGCTTTAGGGGGGCAAAACCCTGCTATTAAAGGAACACTCCACTTTTTTTGAAGATAGGCTCATTTTACAAGTCCCCTAGAGTTAAATAGTTGAACCGTTTTTGAATCCATTCAGTCGATCTTTGTATCTGGTGGTAGCACTTTTAGCATAGCTTAGCATACATCATTGATTCTGATCCGTCCATTAGCATCTCATTCAAAAAATGACCAAAGACACTTTCAATATTTTTCCTATTTTAAAGCAGCACTAGGCAGGTTTTGCTCTCGGGGTCCTCCTACAGTTGTGAAACAGTATTGTCCTCTACTACTGTCGTAAACTGTCATTCTACATCAGGGGATGCATCACACGTGCATTTATTGACATGACAACCATGATAGCCCTGAACACTGCAGGAGTTCACATGCGTGTTCTGCTTGCGTCGCGTGTGAAACGTCTTCATCCCAGGTACAGTGGCATATGTTTCAGCATGTCGTATGAATATCATTTCATGGGTTTTATTTTTTTCAAATGCCAAATGATCGCGATGCTCACGTTTGTAGCCAGCGTCATTATAGTAGCCTAGTCTATTGGTTCCCGTTTTACAGAATCTATATGATACTTCAATTCAATGTTTGAGTGGTAGGTAATAACCATATATCGTCAATATTATAATATCAAGCTACCATAGATGAATCTGCAAATTTGAAAAATCGATTTGCATTATAGCTTGAGGAAAGACAAATAAACCAATATCACAGACATGTTAGGTATCCTAAAATATGATTTTATACGTCTTATGTATTTACTTGCAAGAATGAAGCCCCTCCTCCTTCAGCTCACGCTAATGAGCAAACGCTGGCCAATGTTGATCCTCATCCTGTCTTTAATCCCATCACTTTCTCGTTTCCTCTTTTTGCTTTCCTCCGACAAAACCTTTGCTTTTTTATTTTTCTGGGCTGCTTCGGCCATGACTATAACATTCGGCAAACAAATGATAGTTGGGCTCGCACGTCCGAATTTAAGGAAGTGGGGGTGGTGGTGGAAGTGACGTATGTGCCGTAAAGCGGTCGAATTTTGTAGTTCTTTTTGTTCTCGGGTTACTACCCGAAACCCGAAGTTTAAAAGTCCGATTAAAAACGATACAGACCCCGTCAGGCTATGACAGACGTGTCATTCAACCTATTGTAAGTCGATGTATCATCACAAGAGTCTTGAAAATATATTATGAAGGTTGAAAAGTTACCCAGTGCTGCTTTAAAACTTGACTCTTCTACAGTTACATCATGTGCTAAGACCAACTGAAAATGAAAAGTTGTGATTTTCTACACCTATATGGCTAGGAACTACTTTCTCATTCCTGCGTAATAGTGGCGGATCTTCGCGGCCGTACCACGGCTGCAGCGGCGCAATGATTGGTTGGTTTTCTGTGAAACATGGTGGTAGTTACACCTGCGACTTACTATCACAGCCCTTTACAACACACAGAACCATGGCTAATCACAGCTAAATCCACAACACAATTTGTCGGCTGCTTTCTCTGCAACTACATTAACTTAGTGCCGGTCACATTGAAAGTTACCTAGCTGGGCTACTTTCAGGCGCTGTAATATAATTGCGCCGCTGCAGCCATGGTACGGCCGTGAAGATCTGCGACTATTACGCAGGAATGAGAAAGTAGTTCCTAGCCATATAGGTGTAGAAAATCACAACTTTTCATTTTCAGTTGGTCTTAGCACATGATGTAACTGTAGAAGAGTCACGTTTTAAATAGGAAAAATATTGAAAGTGTCTTTGGTCATTTTTTGAATGAGATGCTAATGGACGGATCAGAATCAATGATGTATGCTAAGCTATGCTAAAAGTGCTACCGCCAGATACAAAGATCGGCTGAATGGATTCAAAAACGGTAAAACGCAACTATTTAACTCTAGGGGACTTGTAAAATGAGCCTATTTTCAAAAAAAGTGGAGTGTTCCTTTAAGACCTTGTTCAACTTCACGAAATGTGAGGCTTCTGCTAAAATATTCACTGTAGTCTCAAATCTCTTCATCATCTGGCCAGATCTGCTGGTTCGGGCGGGGCTGTGGATTTATAGCCGTGAGTCAGGCGCTCAGACGGCCTCTTGACCAAACAGACTCGCCCTATAGTGATTGCGTGTAGTTGGACGCTTAAACATTTTGAGTTTACTCACTTCATCCGCGTGTGACATTCACTTCACAACAGACGTGAATTTGCGTCATGGGAGGGGCTTCTGCCAGCGGCTCGTCTCGTTATGATGAGTTAAAAATGTGTTAAAACATGTTTGCAACGTTAAATCATGCTAGCAACATGTTCATTTATGTTAAAAGTGTGTTAAAACATGCTAGCAACATGTTAAATCATGTCAGTGACACGTTAATTCATGTTAACAAAATGTTTAAACATGTTTGCATCATGCTAAATCATGCTAGCTACTTGTTAAAACATGTTAACTACATGCTAATTCATGCTATCAACATGTTAATTTATGTTAAACGTGTGTTAAAACATGTTAGCAAAGTTAAATCATGCTAGCAACATGTTAAATCATGTCAGTGACACGTTAATTAATGTTAACAAAATGTTTAAACATGTTTGCATCATGTTAAATCATGCTAGCAACTTGTTAAAACATGTTAACTACATGTTAATTCATGCTATCAACATGTTTAAAAATGCTATCAACATGTTAATTTATGTTAAAAATGTGTTAAAACATGTTAGCATGTTCAATCATTCTGGCAACATATATTAAATCATGCTAGCAGCGTGTGCTAAAACACGTTAAATCATACTAGCAAACATGGTAACAATGCTAGCAACATGTTAAATCATGTCAGTGACACGTTGATTCATGTTAACGAAATGTTAAAACATGTTTGCATCATGCTAATTCATGCTAGCTACTTGTTAAAAACATGCTAATTCATGCTATCAACATGTAAAAAAATGCTTGCAAAATGTAAATTTATGTTAAAAGTGTGTTAAAACATGTTAACAACATGCTAAATCATACTGGCAAACATGGTAACCATCCTAGCAACATTTTAAATCATGTCAGTGACACGTTAATTCATGTTAACAAAATGTTAAAACATGCTTGCAGCATGCTAATTCATGTTAGCTACTTGTTAAAACATGTTAACTACATGCTAATGCATGCTATCGATATGTTAATTTATGTTAAAAGTGTGTTAAAACATGTTAGCATGTTAAATCATGCTGGCAACATATATTAAATCATGCTAGCAGCGTGTACTAAAACATGTTAACAACATGTTAAATCATACTAGCAAACATGGTAACAATGCTAGCATGTTAAAGCATGTTAAAGCATGTCAGTGACACATTAATTCATGTTAACAAAATGTTAAAACATGTTAACTACATGCTAATTCATGCTATCAACATGTTAAAAAATGCTAGCAACATGTTAATTTATGTTTGAATTGTGTTAAAACATGTTAGCAACGTTAAATCATGCTAGCAAATTCATGTTAGCATGTTAAATCATGCTGTCAACATATATTAAATCATGCTAGCAGCGTGTGCTAAAACATGTTAACAACATGCTAAATAATACTAGCAACATGGTAACCATGCTAACAATATGTTAATCAATGCTGGTGAGATCAAAGAGTGTCGCAACTCTCTTATTATATGGCTCTGGGTTTAGGGAACAGTGTGTATGCAGTCAGTACTGTGATTGACCAATGAACAATGTTAACAATATGTTAATCCATGCCAGCAAAGTGTTAATTAATGTTAACATCATGTTAAAACATGGTAGCAATATGCTAATCATGCTAACAAAATGTTAAATCATGTTAGCATTATGTTAAATCATGCTAGCAAACATGAAAATTCATGCTAAAACATGTTAGCAGTGTTAAAACATTAATTCATGCAAGCAGCGTGTTAAGTAATGTTAACAACATGGTAAATAATGTTAGCGAAATGTTAAATAATGCTAGCAACATATCAAAAACAGTGTGTTAAAACATTAATTAATGCTAGCAGCGTGTAAATTCATGTTAACAAAATGCTAATTGATGCTATCAGCATGTTAATTTATGTTAGAAGTGTGTTAAAACATGTTAGCAACATGTTAAATCATGCTAGCAAATTCATGTTAGCATTTTAAATCATGTTAGCAGCGTGTGCTGAAATTTTTTTTAAAACATGTTAACAACATGCTAAATCATACTAGCAACATGGTAACCATGCTAACAATATGTTAACCAATGCCGGTGAGATCAAAGAGTGTCGCAACTCTCTTAATGGCTCTGGGTTTAGGGAACAGTGTGTAGGCAGTCAGTACTGTGATTGACCAATGAAATCGCAAGAATCGGCTGCAGGGCGGAGTTTCCGCTGAACTGGTTTGGGGGGGGGGGATATGCACATGCACACTTTGCTCAGAGTGGCATAGATGTGATTAAAGTGTTTACATTAGGGCTGTCAAAAGATTAATCGCATCCAAAATAAAAGTTTGTGTTTACATAATATATGTGTGTGTACTCTGTTAATTATTATTTATATATAAATACACACATTCATGTATATATTTAAGAAATATTTGCATGTATATACTGTATATACATTTATATAATCTATAATATATATAAATATAAATGTTTTATATATAAAAAAAAAAAATCTTAAATATATACATGCTTGTGTGTGTATTTATATATAAATAATAATTAACAGAGTACACACACATATATATTATGTAAACACAAACTTTTATTTTGGATGCGATTAATCGCGATTAATCTTTTGACAGCCCTAATAAATATAAATGTTTTTTTATGTAAAAAATAATATTTTTTTCTTAATTATATACATGCTTGTGTGTGTATTTATATATAAATAATAATTAACAGAGTACACACACATATATTATGTAAACACAAACTTTTATTTTGGATGCGATTAATCGCGATTAATCTTTTGACAGCCCTAATAAATATAAATGTTTTTTTATGTAAAAAATAATATTTTTTTTCTTAAATATATACATGCTTGTGCGTGTATTTATATATAAATAATAATTAACAGAGTACACACACATATATTATGTAAACACAAACTTTTATTTAGGATGCGATTAATCGCGATTAATCTTTTGACAGCCCTAGTTTACATGCCTGTTTATTGCAATGTAAAATCGGCAGACACTACGATTATGTTTGCTGTATGATTTTGAGCGAAGTAGACATGCCTAGATCTCATTATAATCGCATGTAAACGGGATCTCTTCTCTAGTGTACACAAGTACACATCTGTTTACTTCTGCTGCAGTTGGTTTATCCACAAATGAACGTGTGTGTTTAAGTTGTAAAACTCAGTTCAAAGCGAGAGCAGATGCTGTAGAGCGTCGTGTTTGGATCAGGTGTATACACACACACACACACACACACATGCGGTGGGAATGATATCATTGGTTTCACAGCGTTGGATGCGCTCATAACCACATTAAACGAGCAGCTTATAAAAGATGAATTCCTGGGCTCCGTTCCGGCTCCTCCGAGGCGCTCTTTCCTTTCTTGCTCTCTTCTGAGGACAGGCAAACACCCTTTTAATGCTGGAAGTCCTCAATCCATTGCAAAAGGCAAACAAGTGAAGCCCTGTGACACAGAGAGAGTGAGAACTGAGGGAGATCTGGAACAAACATATTCCCTGTGGATGTTTGGGAGTGGAAATGATCCTGAAATCAGCGGTTTTATGCTCTTAAGGAGCGTTTACACCAGATTTGTGACCGTTTGAATGCAATTATCATAATAGATACCAGGAAACATGCATAACATCAACTAATGTCAGTTTGACGAGTTACAGTTTATATTAAACAAAATATTTATTGATATAATTAATATTAACAGATTCATAAGTAAATGTATATTCTGCTCACCGAGGCTGCATTTATTTGATTTAAAAAATACAGAAATATTCTGAAATATTATCACAATTCTATGTGGATATATAGTAAAGTGTAATTTATATCCTGTGATCAAAGCTGAATTTATCATCATTTCTCCAGTCTTCAGTGTCACTTGATCCTTCACAAATCACTCTGATATACTGAAGAAACATTTATGATTATTATCAATGTTGTGCTGATTCATATTTGTGTGGAAACTGTGATACACTAGATTCTCTGACGAATAGAAAGTTCAAAAGAACAGCATTTGTTTGAAATATTTTTTTTTTTGTAACGTTATAAATGTCCTCACTGTCACTTGTGAGCAATTTAAAAGGTTATTTGACCCAAAATTGAAAATGATCCCTCAAGCCATGGTGTGTATGACTTTCTTCTTTTTATAAAAACACAATTGGAGTTATATTTTTTTAAAAATATCCTGCCTCCAGTGTTGCCAGATTGGGCGGGTTCCCGTCCAATTGGGCGGTTTTAAATTTCATTGTGCGGGTAAAAACGGGCTTGGGCGGGTGGACAAAATTTGGGCTGGTTTGGGGTCAGTTTTATGGAGTACATGCACACTTGAGTTTGTTATTAACCAATTAGACTATAAAATGTAGGTGTTTGAAAACCGCCAAACTGACTTGACTCAAATTCAAAACCGGACAAAATTTGGGCTGGTTTGTGGACAGTTTGGCGGTTTTCAAACACCTACATTTTACGATCACTTATATTGGGCACTTTTTGCACTTAAAAGAGTTTATTCTTACTGTTGACATTTGAAAATGATGCATGCGTTTTCCCATGGGTTAAAGTCATTGGTTTCGTGATTTTGACAGTTTCCACT
The DNA here is from genome assembly GCA_033150135.1 of Gobio occitaniae. Taxonomy (NCBI): domain Eukaryota; kingdom Metazoa; phylum Chordata; class Actinopteri; order Cypriniformes; family Gobionidae; genus Gobio; species Gobio occitaniae. Next base: position 25,893 of record JARQWZ010004522.1, read on the forward strand.
TTGACATTTTAGTCATGCATGACTGTATTTAAATGTATTTGCCCTGTTTTGACCCGTTTTCCTGGGAAATGTATGAATTTTTCTTTTATTTTGTCATCATTATTTTGTTTTAAGGAGATAAAATGGTGCTAATCAACCTTGATTGACATGGCAATAAAATGAAATCACATTATTTTGGCAGTTCAGTTTTAGTGAGCTTTTGGGCTGGAAATCGTCGACCCAATCTGGCAACACCCAAACACTGGCTTTATAATGGCAGTGAATGGAGGACGAGATTTTGAAGCCCAAAGAAGTGCATCCATCCATCATAAACTCCAGGGGGTCAATAAAGGCCTTCTGAAGCCAAGCGATGCGTTTGTGTAAGAAAATTTTTCCATATTTATAACTTCAAAAACTAAAATAACTAGCTTCTGACAGACGGCTGTACGCATCGACTAATGGCGGAAGAGTGACCTCTGACCCGACGCATGATGTATTGACGAACACGGAAACACAGAGGATAGAGCAAAACAAAACACCGGTAACAAATTAGAAGTCTAAAACAAAAATTTGATATTGAAATACCGTCCTCCAATAGTCCTCCAGTTTTTCATGTTTCTGCGATTACTAAATACAAAGAAAAATCAACATGCATTTTTTTGAGATCCTGCATTATTCGTTAACCTAAATAAACAATATTTATGCATTTTGTTTGTTCTATTGTCATGTGTGACTATTGCGCATCTAACATGACACACAATATGGTAAATGTGGGATCCTAATTAAAAAATCCTGGCGGGATTGGGCTATGAGGAAGTGCAAGTTTAAATAAATAAATTAATGAATAAATTAATTTACTTTGCAAGTAATTTTGTGACTGCTTTTGCTTTTATAGGTCTTAAATTTCATTCATAATGGTCTCAAAAAGTCTTAAATTTGACTGCAGAAACCCTGTATATGTAACCACTACTATTGGAACCGCCCTCTCCAAGCGGGACTCGAACCCGGGTCCGCCGGCATGAGAGTCGGATGCTCTAACACGGAGGCTAAAGGCTGCAACCCCTAGCGTCAGTGGCTAGAGCTTCTCTTGAGATCAGAGGAGTGAGGTTTACTCGCACAGCGATTACTAGCTGACCTCCGTTACATATACAGCAGGTGAAAAACATGTGACAAAAGAAGTATGCCCGAATTCACGGAGTAGACAAAAGGTTCCCGGATGAAATACTTCCGGCGAGATTCTGAAGTATGACGGTCCCTTTACTATCCTTTGAGGATTTGTGAATGACCGTGGAAGGTCACATGATAATGACATCATGGCGGATGTAGTACGTCCAGATACTACACACTCACACTATATAGAACATACTTTTTTAGTGGTTGTGAAATAATGGTGGTCCAGTGGATTAAACCATGGAACTGTTATGCAGAAGGTTGCTGGTTCGATCCCAGCGGTCATCACCAGTGTCCTTGAGCAAGGCCTTTTACTCCATGTTGACAGTAAGTCGCTTTGGATAAAAGCGTCTGCCAAATGCATACATGTAAATTACTTATTCATAATAAGCACCTAGAGCGAGAGAGAGAGAATGTGATTTCGGATGCAGTCTATATTCTCTGTTGTTTTCACAGCGGGAGCAAGCAGAGACATGCGTCAGCGCACATACAGGCCATTTAGGCTCCTTAGAGGAGATTAAGTCACACCTTGCTATGAAAAAGACATTTCCCATTTCAGTCTTTCCCCTCTCCCGATCTCAAGCCTGGGCAAAAACTCCCACAATCCCCCTGGAGAGCCGCCTGTCTTCCCAGCAGGAGGAATGTGAGGATTATTTATATATTACACAATAGGTATTTTTCTGAAAAAATGTCTAAAAAGTGCATTCAAAAATAGTTTATATATGAACAATCATGTGGAATTGATGGACTCAAATCAAAATAAATAGTTCAAGCTATAAATGATGTTTGGATGAGCCACATTGAAGGATTATATATCCGTTCAGATTTTCCCTTACAGTAAGCGGAGAAATGTGAAAAGGCTGTGTGGGCCTGGTTGTTAGTGCTCAAATGCTTTGGGTAGATCGGATCGGATTCACAGGTCTTATGGAATAACAGGATACGGATCAAAACAGGAATGTTTTCATGTGGCGAATGAAAGCACAGGAAGAACCGGCTAATTGCACTCGGAGCCCGAGGCCACGCTGGCAACTCGTCACTCGCGCTTGATGTCACAATTTACCCTGTCAAGTGTAACCGTTCACAACCGTAAAACAATCAAGACTTGAAACGCTTAGTGTTACCTGTAGTAGGAAAGGCTGCTTTCATATAATATGATGGGACATTTGTATTTCATATATTCTAAAATATACAACATATTTAGAGCAAATCCTTATATTAGTGAAGGATCATGTGACACTGAGGAATGGAGTAATGATCATAAATTCAGCTTTGATCACAGGATATAAATTACACTTTACTATATATTCACATAGAGAACAGTTCTTTAAAGGGTTAGTTCACCCAAAAATGTAAATAATGTGATTTATTCCTCACCCTCATGCCGTTCCACACCCGTAAGACCTCCGTTCATCTTCACAACACAAATTAAGATATTTTTGTTGAAGATCCATTAATGTACCAAAAACATTATTTAAATCAGTCCATGTGAGTACAGTGGTTCAATATTAATATTATAAAGTGACGATAATATTTTTGGTGCGCCAAAAAAAACTAAATAACAACTTATATAGTGATAACCGATTTCAAAACACTGATTTATGAAGATTCAAACGTTATGAATCATGATTCGGATCGTGTTTCAAACCACCAAACTGCTGAAATCACATGACTTTGGCGATCCGAACTGCTGAACCGACTCGCTGATTCGATACGCTCCGAACCGCTGAATCGACTCTCTGATTCGATACGCTCCGAACCACTGAATCGACTCACTGATTCGATACGCTCTGAACCGCTGAATCGACTCGCTGATTCGACTCGCTGATTCGATACGCTCCGAACCGCTGAATCGACTCGCTGATTCGACTCGCTGATTCGATACGCTCCGAACCGCTGAATCGACTCGCTGATTCGATACACTCCGAACCGCTGAACCAACTCGCTGATTCGATACACTCCGAACCACTGAATCAACTCACTGATTCGATACGCTCCAAACCACTGAATCGACTCACTGATTCGATACGCTCTGAACCGCTGAATCGACTCGCTGATTCGACTCGCTGATTCGATACGCTCCGAACCGCTGAATCGACTCGCTGATTCGATACACTCCGAACCGCTGAACCAACTCGCTGATTCGATACGCTCCGAACCGCTGAATCGACTCGCTGATTCGATACGCTCCGAACCACTGAATCGACTCACTGATTCGATACGCTCCGAACCGCTGAATCGACTCGCTGATTCGATACGTTCCGAACCGCTGAATCAACTCGCTGATTCGATACACTCCGAACCACTGAATCGACTCACTGATTCGATACGCTCCGAACCGCTGAATCAACTTGCTGATTCGATACACTCCGAACCGCTGAATCGACTCGCTGATTCGATACACTCCGAACCTCTGAATCTGACACACTCTCTCTCACACACACGTACATACTCACACACACTCTTACACAAACACACATTCACACACACTTGCATACATTCACACACTCTCACACACACACACACTCACACACACATAATTACTCACACACTCTCTTACACAAACACACATTCACACACTCACATACACACACACACTCACACACACACACACACACACACACACACACACTCTTACACAAACACACACTCACATACATACACACACTCTCTCTCTCACACACACACACACATACATACTCACTCACTCTCTTACACAAACACACATTCACACACTCACATACACACACACACACACACACACACACAAACACACACTCACATACATACACACACTCTCTCACACACACACACGTACATACTCACTCACTCTCTTACACAAACACACACTCACATACACACACACTCTTACACAAACACACACTCACATACATACACACACACTTGCATACATTCACACACACACACACACACACACTCTCTCTCTCACACACACACACACACTCACATACATACGCACACACACACACACACACGGACAGATCAGCTGTTAATCAGCTGCTCCGCCTCTTCCTGCTTCATCCGGCCAATCAGCTGAAAGCAGCCAGGTAGCACCCCCCCCCCCCCCAAACACACACACACACTTCTGGAAGTCACATGACACTCCGAGTGCAGCCGAACCCTCTCATTAACCCTGCAGATCAAACCTGCGGCCACTAAACTCGCACTTAACAAGTTTCTCAAGATTTCTCACATGCCGTGCAAAAATGCTTTTGGCTCTTATTTAAAAAACACTGACAATGTGTGTGCACACGTGCTTATGCACAGCTCGAGCCCTGTTCAGACGGTCAGTCCAAATCCAATCGTAGTGCAAATCCGATCGGAATCCGAGCAAGTGTGAACGGCAAAAAAAAATCTGTAAAAGGTGTTTTGAAATCTTCGCATTTCAGTCGGACCTCGTGGTTTGTGTCACTTTCTCACGCCACGTCAAACCTAAACATGTCAGATGTTTAAAGACATTGGAGACCTGCGGAGACGGCTATAATAAAGCCACACACACCAGCTTCTGCCGCTGCCTCATAACACACACATATTGTCATGTTGTAAATAATACAGCATCTGTACTGTAAACCCCTTCTCATTACTGTGGCTGTCTTGGGCGTATGCCTACCAATGCTACACCATTGCCATAGAAACCAAGTGTAGTAATGTAAACACTACTAATTATAACCATAGATATACATAATAAAGGCTAGATGTCTCGTCCGCGCTGCTGGCCAATGGAGGTCGACGTCCACACCTGGCGGCCATCTTGTCACAGTCAGCTCGCTCACTCGTAACATTGTGTTTTAATGGTGCTTGCACTTTTTAAATAACCATAACTTGCTCAATTTTCTACCGATTTTCAAACTGTTTGGTTTGTTATAAACATCAGAGATGTAGTTATGACACTGCATACTTATGAATAATTATTCATAATTTGTTCAAGCATCCAGAATTATAGCCACGTTAATAACGTTTGTAAGAAACCAAACCATTTGTAAATCCGTCAAGATTTCAGTGAGATAAGAGTATTTGTGTTCAGATCACTCGCCTTACATCAGGAGCCTGTGACAAGATGGCCGCCGGTGATGACGTTAGAGACTCCGCCGTAAGACATCTAGCCTTTATTATGTATATCTATGGTTGGGAAGCTCAGGAGGAGTGTCATACTTTATATGTTGTTCCAGTCGCGACGTTGCAGAAATAGAAAGCGTTTCTACAACAGCTTAGGACAACATCTCTGATTGACATAGAAAAGATGATTTTAATCGCCACGTCTAAGCAACACAACTCAACATTCATCAGCACAACTGAACGTTTCCATGTTAAATCTGTGAAATAATCATTGATAATCAATGACAGAACCAAAAAAATGCAACCAATTCAGACAAACCGGCCTCTAATCAGGAGGAAAAATTGAATTTAACCGTGATTGGACGGTTCAAGCATCCAGAATTATAGCCACGTTAATAACATTTGTAAGAAACCAAACCATTTGTAAATCCGTCAAGATTTCAGTGAGATAAGAGTATTTGTGTTCAGATCACTCGCCTTACATCAGTAGCCTGTGACAAGATGGCCGCCATTGATGACGTTAGAGACTCCGCCGTAAGACATCTAGCCTTTATTATGTATATCTATGATATCAGGTACCACAGAGCCCGCCAGAAAGCTGGCCTGTGACAAGATGGCCGCCAGTGTGACAAGATGGACACACACACACACACACAAAATGACAGGACTCAACGACTCCACTCGTGTGATGAGAGCGCCATCTGCTGGCTCATGTGTTTTCTTCTCTTTGTGTTTCTCAGGCTCGACTGGCTATTCAGAGAGGAGCTCAGGCGGTCATCTTCGACATCACTGATAATCCAGCTGCTGCTGTGGAGGTGTGTGTGTGTGTGTGTGTTCATGTTTTTCTATCCAGGTGGGGACTGCACACAGACTCATGGGGACTCGTGTCAGTGTGGGGACATAAATTGAGGTCCCCATGAGGAAACAAGCTGAAAATCAAAAAATGGCTGTAGTTTTGTGTGATTGTGTGTGTGTGTGTGTGTGTGTGTGTGTGTATGTGTCTGTGTTTCTGTGTGTGTCTGGGGGGGGGGGGGTGGAATGGGGGTGTGATGGGTAGGTTTAAAGGTAGGGTTAGTGTGTGTGTGTGTGTGTGTGTGTGTGTGTGTGTGATGGGTAGGTTTAAGGGTAGGGTTAGTGTGTGTGTGTGTGTGTGTGTGTGTGTGTGATGGGTAGGTTTAAGGGTAGGGTTATTGTTTGTGTGTGTGTGTGTGTGTGTGTGTGTGTGTGTGTGTGTGTGTGTGTGTGTGTGTGTGTGTGTGTGTGATGGGTAGGTTTAAGGGCAGGGTTAGTGTTTGTGTGTGTGTGTGTGATGGGTAGGTTTAAGGGTAGGGTTAGTGTTTGTTTGTGTGTGTGTGTGTGTGTGTGTGTGTGTGTGTGTGTGTGATGGGTAGGTTTAAGGGTAGGGTTAGTGTTTGTTTGTTTGTGTGTGTGTGTGTGTGTGTGTGTGTGTGTGTGTCTGTGTCTGTGTCTCTGTGTGTCTGTGTGTCTGTGCCTGTGTGTGTGTGTGTGTGTGTGTGTGTGTGTGTGTGTGTGTGTGTGTGTGTGTGTGTGTGTGTGTGTGTGTGTGTGTGTGTGTGTGTGTGTGATGGGTAGGTTTAAGGGTAGGGTTTGTGAGTGAGTGAGTGAGTGAGTGTGTGTCTATAAGTGTGTGTGTCTGTGTGTGAGAGAGTGTGTATGTGAGTGTGTGTGAGCAGAGGTGTGTGTGTGTGTGTGTGTCTGTGAGTGTGTGTGTGTGTGTGTGTGTGTGTGTCTCTGTGTGTGTGTGTGTGTGTGTGTGTGTGTGTGTGTGTGTGTGTGTGTGTGTGTGTGTGTGTGTGTGTGTGTGTGTGTGTGTGTGTCTGTGTCTGTGTCTGTCTGTGAGTGAGTGTGTGTGTGTGTGTGTGTGTGTGTGTGTGTGTGTTTGTCTGAGTGTGATTGTGTGTGTGTGTGTGTGTGTGTGTGTGTGTGTGTGTGTGTGTGTGTGTGTGTGTGTGTGTGTGTGTGTGTGTGTGTGTGTGTGTGTGTGTGTGCGCGTGTGTGCGCGTGTGTGAGTGTCTGTGCTTGTGTCTGTGCCCCTACATAAAATGTACATTTACTTTATAAAAAACATCAGGAAAGGTTTCATAGCACAAAAAACACATAAATTAACATGGGATATTTTAGTATTTTAAATGTTTAGGAGGTAGTTGCTGATCAAATCAGATTGAACTCTTCTAACTAAGGTATTTTATCAGATTGATAAAAACAGTGTTTGTTTTTCACACACAGCTGCGTGAATCGGGTTCGTTGTCTCGTCCGGTGCTGCTGGTGAAGTCTTCAGACGCTGAAGAACTGATGGGACTCGTTAATAAGAACGAAGAAGCCATGGTGTACATTGACATCATAATGGAGGATCAAATATGGGTGAGTGAACATATGCACATTTATTGATGTCTCTTCATCTCCAGGCTTTACTGTTTGTAAGCCTTCATGCTGGAAATACCATGGGTCTCCAAAGCTGTTAGTGTTGGTCCAGCTAACCGACCAGTATGTGCTCTTATTAGGATGTTTTAGGGGTAACAGATTTAAGAAACATTCTGGTGGTTAATGGGGTTAAATGCATCACTCTTCATGTGTTGTGCCCTCAGCATCACTATGACGTTGGCATCCTGTTGACCGTGGCTCTGGCCGTGTTGGCCATCGTCATGATCTTTGCTCTGCGCTTCCGCTGCCGGTCCAACAGAACCTGGGTAAGAAAACACAACACACTTCACACCCAAGAGCTCGACGTTCACTTGGTTTGATGATGGATTGTAAATTGTCCATTGCAAAAAATTTGTATTTTGTTTTGGTTTCCATTACAAATTTCTGAAAAATTTATCAAAATTAAATGAGAAAAAAATGGTTGCACAAAAATGGTTTCCATGGCCGAGCAGCTCATCCAAGCCTTACATCACCAAGTGCAATGCAAAGCGTGGGATGCAGTGGGGTAAAGCGCGCCGCCACTGGACTCTAGAGCAGAGGAGACGTGTTCTCTGAGTGACCAATCACGCTTCTCTCTGGCAATCCCATGGACGAGTCTGGATTTGGCGGTTGCCAGGAGAACGGGACTTGCCTGACTGCATTGTGCCAAGTGTAAAGTTTGGTGGAGGGGGGATTATAGTGTGGGGTTGTTTTTCAGGGGTTGGCCCCTTAGTTCCAGGGAAAGGAACTCTTAATGCTTCAAGACATTTCGGACAATTTCATGCTCCCAACTTTGTGGGAACAGTTTGGGGACGGCCCCTTCCTGTCCCAGCATGACTGACCAGTGCACAAAGCGTCGCTCCATAAAGACATGGATGAGCGAGTTTGGTGTGGAGGAACTTGAGTCCTGACCTCAACACCTTTGGGATGAATTAGAGCGGAGACTGAGAGCCAGGCCTTCTAGTCCAGCATCACAAATGCGCTTCTAGAAGAATCCCCATAAACACACTCCTAAACCTTGTGGAAAGCCTTCCCAGAAGAGCTGAAGCTGTTAGAGCTGCAACTCCATATTAAACCCCACGGATTAAGAATGGGATGGCATTAAAGTTCATGTGCATGTACAGGCAGGCGTCCCAAAATCTTTGGCAAAATAGTGTATGTTATTTAATTGTGAGTTTGCCAAGCAGTTTTTGAGATTCCAGGATTCCCCCATTTAAATGGATAGGACTTGGTCTTGTATGCCCAAAATAATTGCAAATATGGCCGCCGAGTGAAAAGCCTTCCAGAAGAGCTGAAGCTGTTAGAGCTGCAACTCCATATTAAACCCTACGGATTAAGAATGGGATGCCCAAAATAATTGTAAATATGGCCGTCGAGTGAACAGACTTTGGTAACAATGGCGTTGGTTTTACCGTATCAATCTCATCCTTTTGAAGTGCATCAAAAGTGAATTTGTTTGGTAGCAAAAAACATGAACAACACCAACCAAACTCTTCCATTCTCAGCTACAACTATAGTGTTTGAGGGCGGGGCAAAGTAGACGTTGTTCATCGGCTGGCATTATCTGTTACAAAGCTTCATGCAAGAAGTGAGACTGAAATGACCAACGACTCGTTTCAGGCAGTTTAGAGTCAATTCTTTCTTTGGAGAGACTATATCTTTATTTGTCGTGCACTTTGATCTTTGAAACTTTGCAGAGCTTTTACATTCACACTGTATTACACACTGCATGAAAGGGAATGTCTGAAAAAGCATAATAGAAATCTCGAAACCCTTTCCCTCTCCTCGCAGGACTCTGTGCATCAGGAGACCATGCGTGCCATCAGCAGGTTGGAGACGCGCACATACAGCTCTCAGGGTTGCTCTGGCTCCCAGCGTTCCCGCGGAGCTCCAGGGTCAAACAGCAGCTCCAATTCCAGCCCGATCTGTGCCATCTGTCTTGAGGAATTCATGGATGGACAGGTAAGCTATGAATCAACTTTAAAGGGTTAGTTCACCCAAAAATGAAAATTCTGTCATTAATTCCTCACCCTCATGTCGTTGGACACCCGTCAGACCTCCGTTCATCTTCAGACACAAATGAAGATATTTTAGTGTAAATCTGATGCTCTGAAAGGCCTCCATTGGCACAATGGCACGGTTCACTCTCAAGACCCTTAAAAGGCACTAAAGACGTCGTTACAAAGTCCATCTCACTACAGTGGTTCTACAATAACTTTATGAATCGGCGACAATAGTTTTTGTGCGCAAAAAAACCCTAAATAACGACTTACATAGTGATGCTGATTTCAAAACACGGCATCATGAAGCTTCGAAGCGTTATGAATCAGTGAGTCGATTCAGCAGTTTGAATCGCCAAATTTCAGTTTGGCGGTTTGACACGCGATCCGAATCATGATTCGACTCACTGATTCATAACGCTTCGAAGCTTCATGAGGCCGTGTTTTGAAATCGTCATCACTATATAAGTCGTTATTTAGGGTTTTTTTTGCGCACAAAAACTATTCTCATCACTTCATAAAGTTATTGTAGAACCACTGTAGTGAGATGGACTTTGTAATGACGTCTTTAGTAACTTTTAAGGGTCTTGAGAGTGTAAAGTGCCATTGAGCCAATGGAGGCCTTTCAGAGCCATCAGATTTACACTAAAATATCTTCATTTCTGTTCCGAATATGAATGGAGGTCTTACGGGTTTCGAACGACATGAGGGTAAGTAATTAATTACAGAATTTTCATTTTTGGGTGAACTAACCCTTTAAACAACATTGATTGTTTTCAATGTTGATTCATTTCGGTTCAATAACTGCCAAATTCAAATGTCGATTCATTGGAGGAACAACAGAAACCTTTAGTCCTTCCAGAAAAATGCGGCTTTTTTTGTGATTGTTGCGGGCAAAAATCCTTGATTATGCGGCATGTTTTCTTAAAAAAAATGCGATGGAAAATGCGGGATATTTATGCGATGAAATTGCGGGAACCTGCAAAAACTGCGGTTTGATGAAAAAGAGAAGAAAAGCACTACATCACAAAGTGCTGGGAATATTTAAGTTCTCATCTTGTTTTACTGAAGACCTTAATAAACACATGGCTCAAGTTTACAGAACATTGAGTCAAACAAGTTCTGTAGCTTTACAAAAGGAATATGCTACAACTTCTGAAAAAATGAATAAATAACTTCCTGTTTTACAGAGGTAGCTATACAATTGAGTGCTATACATTTGAGTGCTTCTAATGCACAAAGTGCAATCTCTTAAAGTGTTAGTTCACCCAAAAATGAAAATTCTGTCATTAATGACTTCCCCTCATGTCGTTCGACACCCATCAGACCTCCGTTCATCTTCAGACACAAATGAAGATATTTTAGTGTAAATCCGATGGCTCAGAAAGGCCTCCATTGGCACAATGCACTGTACACCCATAAAAAGTAGATGTCCATAAAAGGTGAAAATGAAGCTTTGAAGCGTTATGAATCAGGGAGTCGATTCATGATTCGGATAGCGTGTCAAACTGCTGAAATACGTGACTTTGGCGATCCAAACCGCTGAATCGACTCACTGATTCATTATGCTCCAAACCGCTGAATCGACTCACTGATTCATTACGCTCCAAACCGCTGAATCAACTCGCTGATTCATAACGCTCCAAACCGATGAATCGACTCACTGATTCATAACGCTCCAAACCGCTGAATCGTCTCACTGATTCATAACGCTCCAAACCGCTAAATTGACTCACTGATTCATAACGCTCCAAACCGCTGAATCGACTCGCTGATTCATAACGCTCCGAACCGCTGAATCGACTCACTGATTCATAATGCTCCAAACCGCTGAATCGACTTGCTGATTCATAACGCTCCGAACCGCTGAATCGACTCACTGATTCATAATGCTCCAAACCGCTGAATCGACTCACTGATTCATAACGCTTCGAAGCTTCTGATGCTGTTTTTTTAAATCGGTCAACACACCAGGAAACTGCTTTGCACGGCCTTTTGCTGTTATTTTTGTTGGCAAATTGGAATTTGCGTGCTTCATCATGGTTTCACCGATATCTATGGTTTCCCCACGGGGTTTGCAGTTTTATATATTTATATATGACTTTTTTGCAACGAAAATGCGGGGATTATGAAATCATGCTAGCCCCGCATATTTTGCACGCGGAAATAGGCAATTTATGCGGCGAAAGTGCGGCATATTTGAAAAAATGCAGCCCCCGCATAAATATGCGGACTTTGGCTGATTATGCATTAAATCATGCCATCGCATAATCGCGTTTTTCTGGAGGGACTGAACCTTCAAGCGTTGACAGGAAAAGGACCACTGTAGGAGGCTGTTTATGAAACGTTTGAGGCACGCCAATGGCATGTTTAATATTTGGTTTTCTGTCTCTCTGGCAGGACTTGAGAATCATCTCCTGTGCTCATGAGTTTCACAGGGAGTGTGTCGACCCCTGGCTCCTGCAACACCGTACCTGCCCACTGTGCATGCACAACATCATGGGTAAACTGCCTCAGGGTACATTTCTCCAATATTATCATTATAGAGCTTGCAAGGCAGCACTGTATTGAAATTCCTCGTCTTTCTTTATCTTATACTATACGTGTCTCCAGTCCTGCTCCTGGAGAGCCACTGTCCTGCAGAGTCCAACACCATTTAACCCTCTGGGTTCTTCATTCATGGGTCACACTCAGGACCGTCGGGTCAAAAATGACCTGGAGGGCGGGATTAAGATAAAAAAGATTTGGGTAAAATCAATTAAATATGTTTTTGTTCAATAATATTTTTTATTTTCTTTTTTGGTGTTTTGAGATAATTTTATGATTTATAATTAATATTTATGCAATAATTATGACCCAGTTTTTCCCATTGAATATGATAAAAAATGTATGTGCATATATATATATATATATATATATATATATTATTGTTTTTATTAAAGCTGTATTTCATTTTAGAGTCAAGCCTAGGCCTCATGAAAGCAATTTTTTAAATGAGATCGGTGTCATCTGGTGGACACATTGAGCATTTTTATCATGCAATAGCACATTTTTACCACTATAGTGGATCTTGTGTTTTATAAAAAAAATTAAAAATCGTAGCTTCATCGGAATGGTCCGAAACTTGGTGACTTTATTGGTACTTGGTATATGAACACCCCAAAAAAAAAATTCATTTCCTATGGGGGTAATTTTTGACCCCAGGGTCCTGAGTGTGACTATTTTTTTACGACCACTTAGACTTTTCAATTTTTTGGGGTGTTTATATACCAAGTACCAATAAAGTCACCAAGTTTCGGACCATTCCGAAGAAGCTAAGATGAACAAAATCAGAAAAGAAATGACCGAAGAGCCCCAGAGGGTTAAACACACCTCAACCAGCTTATCAATATCATACTAAGCATACTAGAAGCTTCCAGGCAAGTTGGAGCTAAACCCTGCAGGACAGTGGCCCTCCTTTGGACTACCTGAAATCCTCCTCATGTCTAAACCTGACTTTCTTCTGTGGAGCACAAAAGAAGATATTTTGAAGAATGTCTCAGTGTTTGATTGTCATACAGTGAATGATGAGTGTACAGTGTTGTTTGGACCCCAGCGTTCTTCAAAATGTCTTCTTATGTTTAATGTAAGAAAGTAAGTCATACGGGTTTGGGACAACCTGAAGGTTAGTCAATGTTCATTTTTGGATAAATGGTTAGTTCACCCAAAAATGAAAATGATCCCATAATTTACTCACCCTCAAGCCATCCTAGGTGTATATAACTTTCTTCTTTCAGCCAAACACAACTGTACTTATTTAAAAAAATATCCCTGGTTTTTCAAGCATTATAATGGCTGTTTCTGTTTTAAAGTCCATAAAAGTGCATCTATCCATCATAAAAAGTGATCCATATTCCTCCAAGGGTTAATAAAGGCCTTCTGAACCGAAGTAAAATAACCATATTTAGATTGATGCAGGATTCCACTGACACTAACATATGATTATTTTGCTGCCTTGCAATCGCTGCTATTTTCTTTAGGAAATGCAACTGTTGTGTCTTAAGCATGATATTCAGGCTATGTCCATATTAACCCAGATATTTTTTTAAATTTTCATTTCAAAACACACTAGCGGTATTTGCCAAAGGTTGCTCTTCAACACAGGCACGTCTGAAAATGCTTAAATCCCCATGCGGCGTATGCATAAAACACTGTAAATGCTCGCTGAGAGATGTAATAAAGTTCTCATTTGATTCTTAAGGCCCCGATATACTTCAAGCGAAATCGAAGAACGAACTGATGTGATGTAATTTCTAACAAAATGAGCCCAAAGTTTATTTGGAGTTCATTTTGGGAGTTTGAAACGGCTTGCCAAAGTGAACTTTCCGGAAAAGTAAACACCTTTGTACTAGGGGTGAGAATCTTAAGGCACTTAACGATTCGATCCGATTCCGATTCTGGGAGTAACGATCCGATTCCCAAAACGATGCTTAACATACATTTTTGGTAACTAATTATCCTGCTGTGCAAATACATGAACTTTACATTTTAACCAAAATTGGAGCTAATATGTGTTTTGTTGATAGTTAGAATATCTGTTTGACAGTATTGCCATATTAAAAATGATTATGAAGATTTCTTTCAATACTTTTATTTTACTAACAAAGTTATATTCAAGATTAACAAGCTCTACTGAAACATAGTATGCCATACAATTGCAAAGAACAATCATTAAGAATAAACAGTTCTCAATTTACAACTAAGTGTGACAATTTTTCAGTTTCTTTAGAACATTTTAACAAAAAATGTTTTTAAAGCAAAAAAAAAAGTTTACTTTGGTTAGAGCCACAAAAAAATATTTAAATCATAGGCTAATGCAGAAGAAAAACAACTTGAGCGCTCTCTGAGAACAGAGCGGCCAGAGAAACGGAGGAGCGACTGCCGTAAGGCGTTTGTGTAAAACTGCGGAAAAACTGCATAAAACGTGTGGGTGTTGAACCCTCTCACCGGGAAAAGTGTCCCCCCGGGTGCGACGCCCCTGAGCAGGTCGTAGTTTGTCCATTTTATCTTAAACGAAGCCAATTCACCATCATAAGAACGTTCGCCTATCAACGGTTTGTTCTGTTTGGCCGGTGACAGAAGTGGCCGTTTGAATTGAACACAAAATCGATTCTGAATTTTTGAGAATCGATTCTGAATCGTTAGATAACCAATCGCGATGCATCAATGCATCGACCTTTTCTCCCACCCCTACTTTGTACTACCATTGGTCCGTGACTTGAGTGCCGTAGAGCTCATGCAAACACGACCACTTTGCCATGCTTTTCTTATGCTTTATTAAAATGTCATTATTTTAAAATATCTCAGTTTTCACAGTCCACATGACAACTCAGAAATGGCGTTTTCTAATGTACCCAAACAGCAACATAGTGTCGGCCTACATCTGGTACGCACATGAATCCATGTGTTCCAGATGTGGCCCGGATCTGGGCTGACGCTATATTGCTGTTTGGGTACATTAGAAAATGCCATTTCTGAGTTGTCATGTGGACTGAGATATTTTAAAACAATTACATTTTAATAAAGCATAAGAAAAGCATCTGATCATGGCAAAGTGGTTGTGTTTGCACGAGCTCTAAGGCACTCAAGTCACGGACCAATGGTAGTGACTTGACATGGGTCTGGGAATCCACTTGGGAGAGCGTCTTCAAAAAGGTCTGTTTAAAATGTTGTCAGTATGGACAATTAATATGGACGTAGCCTCAGTAGACATGTTTTATGCTATGCCTATCAAAGTGGTTTTTGAGCAATAAATGTCCTCCATCATCAGGTTCAGATCTGGCATCCCGTCAGCCCCAAAGGAGTCGACTGCCACCCCCTCCACAAGAGCACAGTCAGGCCTTCCTCCTTCCCCATCACTATTCAAACCAACACCCTTACCCCCAGCACCATGTCCCCTTTTCTCTGCAGCATCACTACCCCCGCACCCCTGGACCTTTAACCCAATTGGGTCACTTTGGAAACTCTCCCCCTCTTCATCCACGCACTCTCCATTGCTTTCCCAGCAGGCCATTGGGTGCAAGTTGCGCGTACCACCTGGCCCCGGATTCCCATCACGGACGAACGCACAGAACAGGCGGGCGCGGGTGTCGGACTGGGGGGCATCACTATGCGCCCCCAAGACGGTCGTGCCACCGGTGCCCCAGAGGAGCTTTACGCAACGCTTCGGGTTCTTGTGTGCATCATTTGGCATCTTCAGTAAACCACGCAACTCATCACCTGCCACGTGGCGGAGGCTCGCATGGTCGCCAAGATGATGGCAGCTGCTCCGGAGGGAGTTACCACACGGAGCGCAGCGGTTACCTTGCCGACGGGCCGGCCAGCGACTCCAGCTCAGGATCGTGCCACGGCTCGTCCAGCGACTCCGTATTGAACTGTACGGACATCAGCCTGCAGGGCGTCTATGGCAGCTGGTCCACTTTTCGTAGCTCGCTCAGCAGTGACTATGACCCGTTTGTCTATTACGGACCGGGCAAAGCCCCACGCAGAGGGAGCATGGAGGCTACACAGAGGCCTCGCTCCCTGGACTCGGTAGTGAACCACGCCGGTGACGCCGGTGCAGTTTGCTCGGAAGAGCAGCAGCAGCAACAGGTGGCCGTGTTCAGTCACGTTCACTATCACAGGCATAGACACCACTATTACGAGGACGGGGAACTCAGTCAAGGGCCCGGCCAGGGCTCTGACGAGGATCAGGGCGCCATGTCACCAGCCATGGCAGCTGGTGGCCCCTGTAGTGCAACTAAAAACAAAGACTCAACTGGGTGTCAGGTACAGCACCAGTCTTGCCACTGCCCCAAAACGGACCTCAATTCAAGGAGGGTTGAGGATAGAGCCCCAGACCCCGTTTCTTCCTCAGGTGCATCTGTGATCCTTCCCCCTCCTTTAACCTCTCCGTCCCCGTCCTGTTGCCACAAAGGCCCAGGGTGGACCACCAGACAGAAAGCAGCCGGCTGTCCCTTGGAAGCGCCTTCGCCGGTTGTTCACTTCCATCAAAACTTGGACCTTCAGGATGATTGTAGCATTCATATCCACTACGGACAGGGAGCAGGAGGATACTGCTGCACACCTGCACCGGATATGGCCCCCACGTTGCTGCCAGTGCCCCTGATCTTGGACTCGACGGGTATGGCCGACTGGCCGTGCTGTAGCGGGGCACATGTGGTGTGGCAGAAGCAGGTGCAACAGGCCCATTCGGAGCCTCAGCTTCTGGGGGCCACTTCTGAAATGGACAGACCCCTGTGTAGGGCCCATCACGGCCCGGGGGACGAACTTCCCACGGACATCTGTCTGTACTGCCAAACTCTACACAATAGTCAGGGTGAGTGTGTGTGACTATTAGTGCTCCACTTTATAGTCAAGTAATTTCTATAGCACTTTATACAGATTCATTTATAAACAGGAAAATAACCGAATCAATGTAAAGCAGCTCGAAAAAGACTCGAAATGGGCTGATTCAGTTTAGTTCAATAACTGTGTTATGTTTAGCAAATTATGAAACAAGTTCACTTCAGCTTTAAGCTGCTCTACAGAGAGTTCGAATCAGTTTAATGTTCATTCAATTCAGTTCAACAACAGTGGCTGTTGCAAAATTTGATTCATCTATAAGCAGCCGTACAGAAGACAATAGAGTCGTTCAGCTCAAGTCAGTTTCATGTTGATTCAGTTTAGTTCATTAACTGTAAAGTTGATCAATTATGAAACAAGCTATAAGCAGCCGTACAGAAAACAATAGAGTTGTTATTCAGCTCGAATCAGTTTCATGTTGATTCAGTTTAGTTCAATAACTGTAAAGTTGATCAGTTATGAAATTATGAAACAAGCTATAAGCAGCCCTACAAAAGACAAGAGAGTCATGATTGAGTTCGAATCAGTTTAATGTTCATTCAATTCAGTTCAACAACAGTGGCTGTTGCAAAATTTGATTAATCTATAAGCAGCCGTACAGAAGACAATAGAGTCGTTGTTCAGCTCAAGTCAGTTTCATGTTGATTTAGTTTAGTTCAATAATTGTAAAGTTGATCAATTATGAAATTATGAAACAAGCTATAAGCAGCCGTACAGAAGACAATAGAGTTGTTATTTAGCTTGAGTCAGTTTAATGTTGATTCAGTTCAGTTCAATAACTGTGTAGAGTTGATCAATTATGAAATTATGAAACAAGCTATAAACAGCCGTACAGAAGACAATAGAGTTGTTATTCAGCTTGAGTCAGTTTAATGTTGATTCAGTTCTGTTCAATAACTGTGTAAAGTGTATCAGTTGTGAAATTATGAAATAAGCTATAAGCAGCTCTAGAGAAGACAATAGTCATTATTCAGCTTGAGTCAGTTTAATGTGTAGTTCAATAACCATGTCTGTTGCAAGATATGTCAATTACAAAATGAAGTAAATTCAGCTATAAGCAGTCGTTATTCATCTCAAATTTTGTTCTCATCCAATAATGTCAGTCAAAGCGATAATATTACAGTATATTAAGTGTCTTTGATATGTATTGAATATTTTTGTTATACATTATACAAATATACATTTGTGAAGATTATCTATTACAATTTTTTTGCAATAATTGAAAGCCAGTGGAACATTCATACTGGCTTTTTGTACTAGGGTGATGCCTAACTTACAGGTTTGCCTGCGAAAATACATAATTTCTGCAGAACTCAATCGCTGGTTATAATCTGAACGTGCACAGCTGATCGACAGTTTTCATTTTGGATGAACTATTCCTTTAATTTGATGTTGTGAAATGATTTCGACGTTTTTCTCTTCTTGTGTCACAGGGTCAGAAGAAGAGTCTGGTGTTTGAGAAAACTCTTCATCCAAAACTCCTCACGCTGCTACACAAAAGCCGAAATGGACAAAACTCTTCGGCGCTCTCTCGCTGTCTCTTCCACATGTTGAGTCTTCCAGATAATTCCAAACATCTGCAATATCAAACCGCATCAGCCAGAATCTCCAGACCTCAGAATGTCATTCTAGCAAAGATTACACACATTAGTGATCATTAGATGGGTACTCTTCAGTAGTAACTCACCGTTACTAGCACACGTCTAATGGCCAAAACAAGTCATTGCTGGCACTGTCAAGGTACTTTACCCGATACAGCCCAAATGTGACTTTCAATAGGCAAACAAATGGTGTTTATTCAGGAAGGATCTGGGAGATTCGCATCAATCCTGTTTTGCTTTGAAACAGGATTCATTTAGTACCTTCTCTAGTCTGAGAACTCCTTGGTGATCTTCGTCCAAGCCTTTAAAGGTATAAACAGGTCTTCCCCATATTCAATTGAGGGTTAGGCCTGGCCTATGTACTCTATGCAAGAACGCAGACACTTTTCATACTGCAACATTAGCGTAATCCGTCTTGTTTTTGTTCTACTATCATGCCGGAATCAAGTTAAACTTAAGGCTGGAATGCACTTAACGATTTTCTCCCCGATTTGCAGTCGACAATAGTTGCCCAAAGTCTTGGATTTGATGGGCATGAGTGTATGATGGGCACAGTCTACGATTTTTTAGCTTCGGACCTTCCAATCGAAGGATATCAAAACATTATTTGAGAACACATATCGTAGTGTATGAAACCTAAGCTGTCCTCTATCGACCAGTTTTGCAATTAAATACAATACCAATACAAAAGTAAATGAACAGAACATGGGCCAGATTTTCTAAACAGGGCAAATTAGCGTGAGAGCGCAATCCCATAAAAGCGCTGATGGGAGTGGACAGTTCTGCATTCTGGTTTAAGTTGTGCTTTTTTGGGTGGTAAATAATGGCGCAAACACCAGTAAATTGACCAGCGCAAACCTTAGTAAATCATAAGATCAGCCGCTCATTCTTCACTGCGTACCTTTGGTAAATCCGAACTGTAGTTTTTAACGCCAAAAGAGGGTTTGCACTGGCGCAAGCTGTTAGTAAATCTGGCCCCATGTGTGACAAATTAGCCTAAATATTGGACTCTTCAGCACTGACCGCGTCCACCCACCCAAGACCACATCCAAATGCACTTCTTTTGCGACGCTGCAACAACTACTGCGCTCATCCCCTGCACTTCCATGTTCGTTTCAACCATAGATAGATATACGTGACTCATTGGCGGCTCTTTCAATGGGTCGCTATGCACAAGCCGTCCGCCATATTGGAACAGTCAAAAAAACACGGTTGGGTCTGCAACCATAGTTATATGCATGTATGACTATATATGTCTGCAATAGAATTCAGTAGATGAAAGACGAGACGAATGGGCACCATAGTATGGGAAAAAAATACTATGGAAGTCAATGGGGTCCATTAACTGTTTGGTTACCAACATTCTTCAAAATATCTTCTTTTGTGCTCAGCAGAAGACAGAAACTCATACAGGTTTGGAACTACTTGAGGGTGAGAAAATGATGACTGGATTTTCCTTTTTGGGTGAACTATCCCTTTAATACATATACATTTTACAAACAGAGGCTACACAATGTTGTGGCATCTTGGACAACAGAATCTGAAATGTTGACTGTTCCAAGATGGCGGACGAGTTGACTTGTCTTGAGTGCTCGAACGTTGCATCTACATATGCATATCTATGGTTTCAACAATCATAGTGTTTCTGAGCGAGTTTGTTGTGTTCGGAATGATTTGAAAGTCGACAAGTAAATGATGCCTTGTGTTTTTAAATCTGTTGAGATTTTCTGTTCAGTCTTGTAGTGTATTCCAGCCTTTAATCAAAAGTCGTAAAGACCTAGATTTGACAAGAAAATACAATTTCAGTCTTTCTACTTCAAAATGTTTCATTTAATTTCACATTGTAATGTATGGAAGCTTGCTTCTGCCACAGAATAACACATTTTAAAAGATAATTGCGTCTTTTTATTGCACAATAACGAGTTTACATCTCGCAATTCTGACTTTATATCTCGCAATTCTGACTTTATATCTCGCAATTCTGACTATATCTTGCAATTCTGACTTTATATCTCGCAATTCTGACTTTATATCTTGCAATTCTGACTTTATATCTCGCAATTCTGACTTTATATCTCGCAATTCTGACTTTATATCTCACAATTCTGACTTATCTCACAATTCTAATTTTATATCTTGCAATTCTGACTTTATATCTCGCAATTTTGACTTTATATCTCGCAATTCTGACTATATCTTGCAATTCTGACTTTATATCTCGCAATTCTGACTTTATATCTTGCAATTCGGACTTTATATCTCGCAATTCTGACTTTATATCTTGCAATTCTGACTTTATATCTCGCAATTCTGACTTTATATCTCGCAATTCTGACTTTATATCTCACTATTCTGACTTATCTCACAATTCTAATTTTATATCTTGCAATTCTGACTTTATATCTCGTAATTCTGACTTATCTCACAATTCTGACTATATCTCACAATTCTGACTTTATATCAAACAATTCTGACTTTATATCTCGTAATTCTTACTTTATATCTCGCAATTCTGACTATATCTCATAATTCTGACTTTATATCTCGCAATTGCGAGTTTATATCTCACTGACTTTAAATCTCGCAATTGCATGTTATTAAGTAAGAATTGTGCGATATAAAGTGAAATGAAAAAGTCAAATGAGATAAAAAGTCAGAACTGTGAGATAAAAAGTCGCAATTATATTTTGTATTCTGTGGCGGAAACCAGCTTCCATAGTAAAACTGTCTCTAACACCAATTTTTTTTCAGTGCACCTAAATAACAATACAATACAATTTGAAGGTCATACCTGGAAAGCTACTGAGCATAAAAAATGAAAATCAGAGCTTGCAATGCATTGGCTGTGCATTTCCTTCAGTGTTTGCGCTCTTGCATAGAGTTTGTTTCAGGCTTTAGCCTTTAATACCCTCCATGCATTCATTATCTCACTGCGCCTACTGGCTAATTAACTATTTCGTTATCGCAATGCTACACGCCCCTTCCATTTTACTTCTCAAAAGCTAGACGTAGCCCTTTACCTGTGCCGTGTTGGGCTGCGTTTAATCATCTGGCCTGGTTTTCCAGCACTACCTCAGATAACCAATCAGAAAAGGCCTGTTAGCGAGACGGTACTTCAAAGGTACGTGTGCGTCCGATGACCTACTCGCTTCATATCATCTGCATTTCATTGAGGTTTCAGGGTCTCGGTTTTGTTAATTCAAAAATGGCAGCTGTTATTTACAAACGTTTGTGTCTTCATTTATTAATTTTGCTTGTCAACGAAATGAATTGACTGAATATATTTGGGGAAAGTTGTGAAGATTTTTCTGTTTTGCTTCATTATTTTGGTCTGTGTTTGTGCTGAGAAGGACTACATTTCCCAGAATGCTTTGCTTTCACCTGTTATGACTCATAGTCCCTTAAAGGGACACTCACATTTCACATAAAGTAACCAGCATACAAGCTTACCAAAAGTGCCTCTGTATCCCATGAAATGAACACTTCATGAAGTTTACTCATACTCATAATGTAGCCTGCTGTCATGTTCAATGATGTATCAACACTTATCTTTAATCTGTTACCCTGAAATCTCTGTTGTCATATATTTTAAAAGCAACCCTTTAAAGGAATTGTCCGGGTTCAAAACGAGTTCAAACTAACGACAGTATCCGTGACGTGCTGGAAATATACGTCACAAAATATGGGGTTTTGAACCTGAAACATTCTTTTAAGTAAAGAAAAGGAAACACTGGAAATGTTGCCATGACAAACGCCTGAATGTTTTTTTATTTTTTTGTCAGTAAATGGTCACTTTGCTCGAAGGTCTCGATCCTTTGAACCACGAACACCCGTGTCTCTCACATCCCTCGGGTCTTTTTGTTTTGCTTTTCAACAAAATGAGGCTGAATCCCAAATAAGACAAAATATAGTGAATCCTAATATATAGGGTTCTCACACCTTATGACCGATGAGATTCAATTCCAGTTGTTTGTGATTTACTGGAGAACATTTTTCAAATCGTTTTATAGAGATTATTGCACTCTTAAAGAGTGATTTATTGACCTGTTAAATGTCAGCATCCTTTTTTAGCAAAGTTCTGAACTTAAATGGTTGTAATTCATGAATCTCTTTTGAAATATTATTGCAGAAAGCACTTCAACCCTGAACATATTTTTTATTTCATACAAAATGTATTTTACAAAATAATTTGGACGCTAAAATTGCTTTCTAACCAAGTTGTGTTCCAAAAAGGTTTGTTGAAACCTTGAAGTTGATATCACAAAAAGGTTTTAAAGCTCTGGGACCATTTTGGGGATTTCGTCTAGATTTTGGCCGACCCAAATTGAAAAGCTTCCCATACACCACTGTCTCTAAATACACAATACCGGTGTCATTTTACAGGAAACCTTTTGAAATTTCATAAACCACTGCTAAAAGTGATAAACATGTAAGTATATGTTGTAACACCCTGCAGACAGTTTGGGCTGTTTCCACTATATTCCAGAAAATACTGGGAAAAGACTTTTGTCTGGATCATGTATGCAAGATGGATTGCATAATAATTGGTGTAAATACAATATCCCAGTGTCATTGAATTCTTTTATCCAGTGTTTGCTGATATGCTGGAAACAACCAAAACTGTCTGCAGGGTGCTAGAGCTCACAGGGCCTGAGATAAACACTCAAAAATGAATTTATAACCAAAAAATCTAAAAGCGCCTATTTTGTTTGTCTGTTTTTTTATATTTGATATGTTTGTCTATTATATCACACACAACATATACTATAATATATATCACTTTCAGAAGTGTTTTAAGTAATTTCAGGGTTTTCTGTAAAATGGCACCTGGATATTGCATTTATACCACTGGATGTGTGTTGGGGGGTTGGCGGAAATTACATAAAAAAAGGTAATATTCCTCCATTCAGATCCATTTGAATAAATCTTGCATACATGATCCAGACAAAAGTCTTTTATCCAGTATTTTCTGGAATTGAGTGGAAACAGCCCAAACTGTCTGCAGGGTGCTAGAGCACGAACAAAAACAAAATTAAATTTATAACCAAAAAAAATCAAAAAGCGTTCCTTTTTTATACTTGCATGTTTATCACTTTTAGCAGTGGTTTATGCACCACTGTATATGGGTATGGGGGAAATTACATTAAAAAAATGTAATATTTTCCTCAATTCAGATTCATTTGAATAAATCTTGCATACATGATCCAGACAAAACTCTTTTTTTCCAGTATTTTCTGGAATCTAGTGGAAACGGCCCAAACTGTCTGCAGGGTGCTAGAGCACATTATAGAGTTACACACTTTCAAAAATGCATTTATAACCAAAAAAAATCAGGGGTTATTACAGCTCAGACAACATATACTTACATGTGTATCACTTTTAGCAGTGGTTTATGAAACTTCAAAGGGTTTCCTGTAAAATGACAGCAGTATTGTGTATTTAGAGACACTGTGTGTGTGTATGGGAAGCTTTTCAATTTGGGTCGGCCAAGTAATTTACTGTAAATAAGTTACTTTGTCTAAAACAAATGCCAAAGTGATGCATATCTGCGGAAAGTCTAGACTTAACATTTAAAGTATATACATGATTAAGTTCATTCCTTACATCCCTGTACAGGGTCCGCAGAGTTTAACCCAATGTCCAATTTCAAAACAGATTTCACAAAATTAATTTTTAAGTTTTCGGAAGCTTGTTTCCACCATAGAAAAAGAAAAACGTTATCTCACAATTCTGACTCAGAATTGTGAGTTATAAAGTAAGAACTGATACAAAAGTCGTAATTGTGATATAAAGTAACTTGCGATTGAGATTCAAGTCAGAATTGTGAGATAAAAAGTTGCAATTATCTTTTAAATTGTTGTGGAAACGAGCTTCCATACATTTATGATAATGCGATCAGAAAAAAAAGCAGCGGGACGCTGACAGTTAACAGGCTAAACATTTAGAGCCGTGCATAATAGAAAGAAATGATATTAACTGTAGAAATGCTTTTGTTTTCCGTAGCTTTTCCAGCGATGAAAATCACGAGTAGTTGCAACCCGGTTGAGTTAGACCGCTTTACCAACCATAGATAAGAATGAACCGATATTCTCATTAAGTTTGTTAGTCATTTTAGTTCAACACTAACCATGTAAGATGATGTCAGTCTGTACACACACACACACACACACACTACAGTGAGTAAACGCAACTATTGCCACCAACTGCCACTGATTACAGAAGATACGCATCGGCCTCACACAGATTAACACGTAAAGCTGTTGGCTTTATCTAAAGGATACAAACCGCACTTTGCCTTGGGAAGAAAATCTGCATGTGATTCGAAGCGAAACAATCGTAGCACTATGTATCTAGAAAATCAATGAAATGTCACTAAACGTGTGTTTTTTTTGTTTTCTCGACCTTTGTTCCATTGTGTTGGTTGTCTGTATTGTTCATACGCTCTCTCTCTCTTCCACAGAGAATCAATGAAAACTGCCTTTTTGTAACAGAGCTAAATCCCTTCAGAAATCAAGGGATATGCCAGTATATGTTCAATATTTTGTGTACAAAAAAAAAAGAAAGACAAAACAGTTATAAGATAAAGTGTTGTATTTTATATATAATAGAACATTTCAATGGTATGTCACTAATATATTTATTTGCTAATATATTTATCCCTTTTTTTTTGTCCAGGTCTGAGAAAATGTTTTAAAATGTTATTTTCTCACTTTTGGAATGATATTCTTTATGAAACGTACAGCTGCCATCATAGATGTATAAACCTGGCATCATTCCGATTATATACAAATAAATTATTTTGAAATAAAAATGCAGAGAATGTGGTGTTTCATTTTAGTATTTTGTGGGTGATGAACATTAAGGTTCTTGGTTAATACATTTTATTTGAAGTTTTAATATGAATTTTATTGTTAATAGTAACTGGGGGAACAATAACTGACCCGTCTAAAGATTATTTTGACATTTCTAAGGGTGAATGTAAGTGTTTTGAGTTTGTTTGTGGTGATCAAGCATGTTGTTAAATCATGCTAGTAAGGTAGCTAGCATGTTTTAACATGCTACTAGCATTGCTAGCATGAATTATCATTTTGTTAACATTTTAACATGCTGCTAACATTAAGTTGCATTTTGTTAGCATGTTTTAACATGTTTCAACATTTTGCTAGCATGTTTTAGCATTAATTAACATGTTGTTAAATCATGCTAGTAAGGTAGCTAGCATGTTTAGCACACTGCTAGTATGAATTAGCATTTTGCTACCATGAACTTTAATTTTGTTGACATGTTTTAACATGTTTCTAGCATGATTTAACATTTTGCCTGCATGTTTTATCATTAACTAGCACTTTTTGCTAAATCATGCTAATAAGGTAGCTAGCATGTTAAGCACACTGCTAGTATGAATTTGCATTTTGCTATCATGAATTATTGTTTTGTTAGCATTTTTAACATGTTGCTAACATATTTTTCTAGCATGTTTTAACATTGATTAACCTGTTGCTATTATGAGTTAGCATTTTGTTCATTTCATTAACTAGCATTTTGCAATCATGTTTTAACACATTGTTAACATGAGTGAGCATGTTGCTAGCATGATTTAACATGAATAATGATGTTGCTAACATTTTTAATGTTTTAGCATGAATAAACATGTTATTGAAAGGAATTAGCATTTTGCTAACATTTTTAACACATTTTGTTACCAGGAATTAGCATTTTGTTAACATGTTTTAGCATGTTACTAGCATGAATCAGCATGTTACTCACATGTTAACATGAATTAGCATGTTATTAACATGTTTAAGCACATTGATAGCATGAATTAGCATATTTTAACATGTTTTAGTATTAATAAGCATGTTACTCGTATGTTAACATTAATTAGCATGTTGCTAACATGAATTAGCATATTGTTAACATGTTTAGCATGAATAAGAATGTTACTCGCATGTTAACATGAATTAGCATGTTGCTAACATGTTTTAGCATTTTGCTAGCATGAATTAGCATTTTGTTAGCATGAATAAGCATGTTACTCACATGTTAACATGAATTAGCATGTTATTAACATGTTTTAACACATTGATAGCATGAATGAACATATTGTTAACATGTTTAGCATGAATAAGAATGTTACTCACATGTTAACATGAATTAGCATGTTAACATGTTTGAGCACATAATAGATAGTTAGCTAATTTGTGTGCTTTGTATATGTGCATTTCTGAAATGCATAACATGTACAAATCAATTTAAATTGTAATGTAGATGCATTTTCTGTGAAGCTGCTTTGAAACGATATGTATCGTGAAAAGCGCTAAACAAATACATTTGAATTGAATTGAATTGAATTGAATTAATAAGCATGTTACCAGAATACATGCTAACATTTTAAACACATTTGTTACCAGGAATTAGCATTGTTATTAACATGTTTTAACACATTGCTAGCATGAATTAGCATATTGTTAACATGTTTTAGCATGAATAAGCATGTTACTCGCATGTTAACATTAATTAACATGTTTTTAACATGTTTTTGCACATTGATAGCATAAATTAGCATGTTATTAACATGTCTTAGCATGAATAAGCATGTTACTCGCATGTTAACATGAATTAGCATTTTGCTAACACGTTTTAGCATTTTGCTAACACGTTTTAGCATTTTGCTAGCATGAATTTGCATATTGTTAACATGTTTTAGCATGAATAAGAATGTTACTCGCATGTTAACATGAATTAGCATGTTGTTAACATGTTTAAACATGTTGATAGCATGAATTAGCATATTGTTAACATGTTTTAGCATTAATAAGCATGTTACTCGCATGTTAACATGAATTAGCATGTTGTTAACATATTTGAGCACGTTGCATGGTAGCATGAATTAGCATATTGTTAACATGTTTAAGCATGAATAAGCATGTTACTCGCATGTTAACATGAATTAGCATGTTTTAACATGTTTTAGCACGTTGATAGCATGAATTAGCATGTTGTTAACATGTTTTAACACGTTGCTAGCATGAATTAGCATGTTGTTAACATGTTTTTGCATGAATAAGAATGTTACTCGCATGTTAACATGAATTAGAATGTAGCTAACATGTTGATAACATGAATTAGCATATTGTTAACATGTTTTAGCATGAATAAGCATGTTACTCACATATTAACATGAATTAGCATGTTGTTAACATGTTTTAACCCGTTGCTAGCATGAATTAGCATATTGTTAACATGTTTTAGCATGAATAAGCATGTTACTCACATGTTAACACGAATTAGCATGTTGTTAACATGTTTTAGCACGTTGCTAGCATGAATTAGCATGTTGTTAACATGTTTTAGCATGAATAAGCATGTTACTCACATGTTAACACGAATTAGCATGTTGTTAACATGTTTTAGCACGTTGCTAGCATGAATTAGCATTTTGTTAACATGTTTTAGCATGAATAAGCATGTTACTCACATGTTAACAACATGCTAATTCATGCTAGCAACGTGCTAAAACATGTTAACAACATGCTAATTCGTGTTAACATGTGAGTAACATGCTTATTTTTATTTTAGCACGTTGCTAGCATGAATTAGCATGTTGTTAACATGTTTTAGCATGAATAAGCATGTTACTCACCTGTTAACATGAATTAGCATGTTGTTAACATGTTTTAGCACACATTCTAGCATGAATTAGAGTTTGTAGAGGTTTGTGTTTGTGGTGATCAAGCATCACTAGTTCTATTGCCTAAGGTGATCTGAGCAAATGTGTGTTGTTGAGGAAAGCTGTGCCATTTCAGATGCAGGATTATCAATAAAACTCTGGAAGCTGAAGAACTTTAAGAAGATCATACAGATACATTATACATTCTTTATTGTTTCCCTGGTTCAGTGTTAATTGATGGTCTCATATTACAAGGGCTTGAGAGTAAACCATGTTTATGCAGATGTGTTTGTGCATTAGTTAAACATCTTCAGGGTTTCCTGGCTCTCCGGTGTGAGCACTGTGAGGTTTCCTCTGGCGTCCTGGTCCTTCTCAATGGCCTCAAACAGAGATTTGAAGTTTCCAGCTCCAAAACCCTTGAAGATAAGACAGGTCACAGGTTTAACTGCATGCATTCTTATAATATGAGAATTGGATAAAATATGTAATCAGCTGTGTGACTAGAGTACACTTAAAACTAGATGACACACTTTAAAGTTGGCTTGAGAAAGCCAGACCAGAAAGTTTTAAAAGCTTGAAGTTTGAAGGTTTTACATTTGAAGAAGTTTGAATATTTTGAAGGCAGTATTCTTATCAGATAGATAATTTAACATGTTTTAATATGTTGCTGGCACAAATTAGCATGTTGCTAGCATGTTTTAACACGTTTCTAGTATGAATTTACATATTTTAGCATGAATTTGCTTGTTGATAGCATGATTTAACATGTGGCTGGCATGTTTTGGCACACTGCTGGCATGAATTTGCATTTCGCTAGCATGCATTATTATGTTAACATGTTGCTATAATTATTTAACATTTTGCTAGCATGTAGCATTAATTAGCATGTTGTTAACATGTTTTATCATGCTGTTAACATTAACTAGCATGTTGCTACCTTGTTTTAACATTGTTAACATTTTTTAACATGTTTTAACATGAATTAGCATTTTGCTAGCATGATTTATAATGTTATTAACATATTTTTGCATTAAATAAGCATGTTGCTAACATGTTTTTATCATGCTGTTTGCATTAAATAGCATGTTGCTACTTTGTTTTAACATTGTTAGCATTATTTAACATGTAACTAACATGTTTTAACATTTACACTTTAATTATCATTTTGCTAGCATTATTTGGAATGTTGCTAACATGTTTCATCAAGCTGTTAGCATTAACCAGCATGTTGCTACTTTGTTTTAACATTGTTAACATTATTTAACATGCTACTAACATGTTTTAACACGAATTAGCATTTTGCTAGCATGATTTATCATGTTATTAACATATTTTAGCATTAAATAAGAATGTTGCTAACATGTTTTTATCATGCTGTTAACATTAAATAGCATGTTGCTACCTTGTTTTAACAAATTGTTAACATTATTTAACATGTTTCTTACATGTTTTAACATGTACACTTGAATTATCATTTTGCTAGCATTATTTGGAATGTTTGCTAACATGTTTTATCAAGCTGTTAACATAAATTAGCATGTTGCTACTTTGTTTTAACATTGTTAGCATTATTTAACATGTTTTAACATGAATTAACATTTTGCTAGCATGATTTAACATGTTGTTAAAGAGTTTTATCATGAATAAGCATGTTGATAACATGTTTTATCATGCTGTTAGCATTAACAATCATGTTGCTACTTTGTTTTAACATTGTTAACATTATTTAACATGTTACTAACATGTTTTAACATGTACACTTGAATTTTCATTTTGCTAGCATTATTTGGAATGTTGCTAACATGTTTTATCAAGTTGTTAACATAAACTAGCATGTTGCTACTTTGTTTTAACATTGTTAGCATTATTTAACATGTTACTAACATGTTTTAACATGAATTAACATTTTGCTAGCATGATTTAACATGTTGCTAGTTTTAACATTTAATTAGCATTTGTAGCACATTGTTACCATGTCCTAAGCTAGTTGCTAGGCTTTGTTAGCGATATATTCGTAGTGGATGAAGTAAGGGATAGGCTTAATACATGTCTACCTGTGCATTAAACGATTTTAAGGCACGATGTGGAAACAAACAACCGCTGACGGAGGGTGGTTGCCTCCGAAAAATGCATTCAAATTGTTTAATTCACAGCTAGCCATGGATTATCCAGTTTATACCATGGTCATTTACCAGCATTGACAACTTAAAGCTGTTATTGATGTTTGCGGTGCAATAGTTGACCGGAAGAGTAAAACTGAGTAATTTTCATCAGTTACTACTTTTAGATCCAGCATTCTGCACGCTTTGAATCAGACACAGAGATAAAGTAAGATTGCATTTATTTGAATGAATGAATTAAAGCATTTATTTTTATTAATTATCGAGAGAAAGAGAGAGAGAGAGAGAGAGAGAGAGAGAGAGAGATGTGTGTACCTGTGTCTGTTCAGCATCTGGTAACATTAAAGCTATAGTTTAATTACTTCAAAATAATGATGTTAACCCCTCGTTGCTGAGAAATAGGTGTATATGACTTTCTTCTTTCAGACAAATATAATCAGATGCACTTTTATGATGGATAGATGCCCTTTTATGATGGATAGATGCACTTTTATGATGGATAAATGCACTTTTATGATGGATAAATGCACTTTTATGATGGATGGATGGATGCACTTTTATGATGGATGGATACACTTTTATGATGGATAGATACACTTTTATGATGGATGGATACCCTTTTATGATGGATAGATGCACTTTTATGATGGATGGATGGATACACTTTTATGATGGATGGATACACTTTTATGATGGATGGATACCCTTTTATGATGGATAGATGCACTTTTATGATGGATGGATACACTTTTATGATGGATGGATGCTCTTTTATGATGAATAAATGCACTTTTATGATGGATGGATGCACTTTTATGATGGATAAATGCACTTTTATGATGAATAGATGCACTTTTATGATGGATAAATGCACTTTTATGATGAATAGATGCACTTTTATGATGGATAAATGCACTTTTATGATGAATAGATGCACTTTTATGATGGATAAATGCACTTTTATGATGGATGGATACACTTTTATGATGGATGGATGCTCTTTTATGATGAATAAATGCACTTTTATGATGGATGGATGGATGCACTTTTATGATGAATAGATGCACTTTTATGATGGATAAATGCACTTTTATGATGAATAGATGCACTTTTATGATGGATGGATGCACTTTTATGATGAATAGATGCACTTTTATGATGGATAAATGCACTTTTATGATGAATAGATGCACTTATATGATGGATGGATACACTTTTATGATGGATAGATGCTCTTTTATGATGAATAGATGCACTTTTATGATGGATAGATGCACTTTTATGATGGATAGATGCACTTTTATGATGGATGGATGCTCTTTTATGATGGACAGATGCACTTTTATGATGGATGGATACACTTTTATGATGGATAGATGCTCTTTTATGATGAATAAATGCACTTTTATGATGGATGGATACACTTTTATGATGGATGGATGCTCTTTTATGATGGATAGATGCACTTTTATGATGGATAGATGCACTTTTATGATGGATGGATACACTTTTATGATGGATAGATGCTCTTTTATGATGAATAGATGCACTTTTATGATGAATAAATGCACTTTTATGATGGATAGATGCACTTTTATGATGGATGGATACACTTTTATGATGGATAGATGCTCTTTTATGATGAATAGATGCACTTTTATGATGGATAGATGCACTTTTATGATGGATAGATGCACTTTTATGATGGATGGATGCTCTTTTATGATGGATAGATGCTCTTTTATGATGAATAAATGCACTTTTATGATGGATAGATGCACTTTTATGATGGATGGATACACTTTTATGATGGATAGATGCTCTTTTATGATGAATAGATGCACTTTTATGATGGATAGATGCACTTTTATGATGGATAGATGCACTTTTATGATGGATGGATGCTCTTTTATGATGGACAGATGCACTTTTATGATGGATGGATGCACTTTTATGATGGATAGATGCTCTTTTATGATGGACAGATGCACTTTTATGATGGATGGATGCACTTTTATGATGGATGGATGCTCTTTTATGATGGACAGATGCACTTTTATGATGGATAGATGCACTTTTATGATGGATAGATGCTCTTTTATGATGGACAGATGCACTTTTATGATGGATGGATGCTCTTTTATGATGGATAGATGCACTTTTATGATGGATAAATGCACTTTTATGATGGATGGATACACTTTTATGATGGATGGATGCTCTTTTATGATGAATAAATGCACTTTTATGATGGATGGATGCACTTTTATGATGGATAAATGCACTTTTATGATGAATAGATGCACTTTTTATGATGGATAGATGCACTTTTATGATGGATAGATGCACTTTTATGATGGATAGATGCACTTTTATGATGGATGGATGCACTTTTATGATGGATAGATGCTCTTTTATGATGAATAGATGCACTTTTATAATGAATAGATGCACTTTTATGATGGATAGATGCACTTTTATGATGGATAGATGCACTTTTATGATGAATAGATGCACTTTTATGATGAATAGATGCACTTTTATAATGAATAGATGCACTTTTATGATGGATAGATGCACTTTTATGATGGATAGATGCACTTTTATGGACTTAAAAACAGAAACAGCCCTTCACTGCCATTATAAAGCTTTGAAGAGTCAGGACATTGTTAATATAACTCTGATTGTATTCGTCTGAAAGAAGAGTGTCATACACACCTAGGATGGCTTGAGGGAGAGTAAATGATATATATATAATTTTCATTTTTGGGTGAACTTTCCCTTTAAATACTCTATTAGAGTTATTGTATAAAAGTTTTGACTTTTTGAATGAAAACTGTATGGGATTTTGAACCTTCCTTTTTAGGAAAACCATAAGTCTGATCAGTTTGAAAAGATAAAGCAACCAGAGTCAGGACAGTCTGAAGGTCTGAGCCGAGTTTAAAGCTCCAGGAGGAGATGCTGTTTAAATAGTAGATCAGTAAGTTGACTTTCTCAAGCCAACTTGATAACATTTGGTGTAGCATTTACATTGAACCAGTTTTCACTCAGAAATTGCTAGTCAAAGTCACACATTTAAAGGGTTAGTTCACCCAAAAATGAAAATTCTGTCATTAATTACTTACCCTCATGTCGTTGGACACCCGTCAGACCTCCGTTCATCTTCAGAACACAAATGAAGATATTTTAGTGTAAATCTGATGGCTCTGAAAGGCCTCCATTGGCACAATGCACGGTTCACTCTCAAGACCCTTAAAAGTTACTAAAGACATCGTTACAAAGTCCATCTCACTACAGTGGTTCTAAAATAACTATGAAGCGACGAGAATAGTTTTTGTGCGCAAAAAAACCCTAAATAATGACTTCTATAGTGATGACGATTTCAAAACACGGCCTCATGAAGCTTCGAAGCGTTATGAATCAGTGAGTCGAATCATGATTCGGATCGCGTGTCAAACCGCCAAACTGCTGAAATTTGGCGATTCAAACTGCTGAATCGACTCACTGATTCATAACGCTTCAAAGCTTCATGATGCCGTGTTTTGAAATCGTCATCACTATATAAGTCGTTATTTAGGGTTTTTTTGCGCACGAAAACTATTCTCGTCACTCCATAAAGTTATTGTAGAACCACTGTAGTGAGATGGACTTTGTAACGACGTCTTTAGTGCCTTTTAAGGGTCTTGAGAGTGAACCGTGCCATTGTGCCAATGGAGGCCTTTCAGAGCCATCGGATTTCAACTAAAACATCTTAATTTGTGTCTGAAGATGAACGGAGGTCTGACGGGTGTCCAACGACATGAGGGTCAGTAATTAATGACAGAATTTTCATTTTTGGGTGAACTAACCCTTTAACAACAAGCCACAGTGTTTTGATTCTAACTGTTGGTCAGGGTTTCTGTGCATCAAAAGTAGCCCAAAAATAGCCTGATGTGATTTTCTCCATCGGGCGGATGAATATTCCACTGAATTTGTACGTCTGGGTGGTGTTTTGGGGAGTGTCAAAATCATGCTTACGGGGTGGAAATCAACCCGCAGAAAAATAAATTACCCTCCGCAACAACTTAAAAGGAACCCAATTCAATGGGAAACCCACAGACTTGGCACCACTGCTGTTGGTGTCATTGGGTTCAGGTTCTTGCTCTGTTTGAACTTTTTAAGCACCACAGAAGACAGCAAAGCCCCTTTAGTGTGGTTTAGATTGAAATATCTTATCTTTAGGCCATTCCTTCACTTCACAAGCTTTAAAAATGCCCCTAATAAAACTATGGGCCTGTTCAGACTGGCCGTCAAACTCTATACTGTAACTGTGTTTATCACTCTAAAAAAAAAGTCTCGTAATCATAAGGGAACCTTTTTTAGTGCTATATAGCACCAATTTTGGTGCTTCAGTGGTTCTTCAGAGGTGCTATATAGCACCTTAGTCAAAGAACCGGTGAAGAACCTCTGAAGAACGGGTGAAGAACCTCTGAAGAACCGCTGAAGAACCACTGAAGCACCAAAATTGGTGCTATATAGCACTAAAAAAGGTTCCCCTATGATTACGAGCCAAGAACTATTTTTGGTGCCATATAGAACCTTTTTTTTTTTAGAGTGTACTGTCCCTCCAACACATTTTGTTCTCATTCGGTATATAATGACATGATGAACTGAACTTTCCTAAACGTTCCCAAAAGCACTTTTTAAGAGCACTTAATTGCTCTTAAAAAGATCAATATTAAAAACTATCACTATTTCTTCTTACTTCTCTCCTCATTCTAGCCTGTACTCTTCTAGACAGTCTTTGAAACTGTATTTTTACCACTTCTCAAGTTGTTGCCTCCTTATAAGATGAGTCGCTTTGGATTGAAGCATCTTCTTTATGGCATTCATATCTCATGTTGATATTTGCAATATTGATTTGTATGTTATCTGTTGTGGTTTATTGTTGTTTCTGTGTTTTTAAAGGGTTAGTTCACCCAAAAATTCTGTCATTAATTACTTAACCCTTCCCCAATTTCCTAGTTTGTCTTTGAAATTTAAGAGTAAATAACGTCTTAAATGAGTTAAATAACGTCTAAAATGAGTTAAATAACGTCTTAAATGAGTTAAATAACGTCTTAAATTAGTTAAATAACGTCTTAAATGAGTTAAATAATGTCTTAAATTAGTTAAATAACGTCTTTAATGAGTTAAATAACATCTTAAATGAGTTAAATAATGTCTTAACTGAGTTAAATAACGTCTTAAATGAGTTAAATAACGTCTTAAATGAGTCAAATAACGCCTTAACTGAGTTAAATAACGCCTTAAATTAGTTAAATAACATCTTAAATGAGTCAAATAATGTCTTAACTGAGTTAAATAACGTCTTAAGTGAGTTAACGTCTTAAATGAGTTAAATAACATCTTAACTGAGTTAAATAACGTCTTAAATGAGTTAACGTCTTAAATGAGTTAAATAACGTCTTAAATGAGTTAAATAACATCTTAACTGAGTTAAATAACGTCTTAAATGAGTTAACGTCTTAACTGAGTTAAATAACGTCTTAAATGAGTTAAATAACGCCTTAAATGAGTTAAATAACATCTTAACTGAGTTAAATAACGTCTTAAATGAGTTAACGTCTTAACTGAGTTAAATAACGTCTTAAATGAGTTAAATAACGTCTTAAATGAGTTAACGTCTTAAATGAGTTAAATAACGTCTTAAATGAGTTAAATAACGTCTTAAATGAGTTAACGTCTTAAATGAGTTAAATAACATCTTAAATGAGTTAAATAACATCTTAACTGAGTTAAATAACGTCTTAAATGAGTTAACGTCTTAACTGAGTTAAATAACGTCTTAAATGAGTTAAATAACGCCTTAAATGAGTTAAATAACATCTTAACTGAGTTAAATAACGTCTTAAATGAGTTAACGTCTTAAATGAGTTAAATAACGTCTTAAATGAGTTAAATAACGTCTTAAATGAGTTAAATAACGTCTTAAATGAGTTAAATAACATCTTAAATGAGTTAAATATCGTCTTAAATGAGTAAATAACGTCTTAAATGAGTTAAATAACGTCTTAAATGAGTTAAATAACGTCTTAAATTAGTTAAATAATGTCTTAAATTAGTTAAATAACGTCTTTAATGAGTTAAATAACATCTTAAATGAGTTAAATAACGTCTTAAATGAGTTAAATAACATCTTAAATGAGTTAAATAACGTCTTAAATGAGTTAAATAATGTCTTAAATGAGTTAAATAACGTCTTAAATGAGTTAAATAACATCTTAAATTAGTTAAATAACGTCTTAAATGAGTTAAATAACGTCTTAAATTAGTTAAATAATGTCTTAAATGAGTTAAATAACGTCTTAAATGAGTTAAATAACATCTTAAATGAGTTAAATAACGTCTTAAATTAGTTAAATAACGTCTTAAATGAGTTAAATAACATCTTAAATGAGTTAAATAACGTCTTAAATGAGTAAATAACGTCTTAAATGAGTTAACGTCTTAACTGAGTTAAATAACGTCTTAAATGAGTTAAATAACGTCTTAAATGAGTAAATAACGTCTTAAATGAGTTAACGTCTTAACTGAGTTAAATAACGTCTTAAATGAGTTAAATAACATCTTAAATTAGTTAAATAACGTCTTAAATGAGTAAATAACGTCTTAAATGAGTTAACGTCTTAACTGAGTTAAATAACATCTTAAATTAGTTAAATAACGTCTTAAATGAGTAAATAACGTCTTAAATGAGTTAACGTCTTAACTGAGTTAAATAACGTCTTAAATTAGTTAAATAACGTCTTAAATGAGTTAAATAACATCTTAAATTAGTTAAATAACGTCTTAACTGAGTTAAATAACGTCTTAAATTAGTTAAATAACGTCTTAAATGAGTTAAATAACGTCTTAAACGAGTCAAATATCGTCTTAAATGAGTTAAATAACGTCTTAAATGAGTTAAATAACGTCTTAACTGAGTTAAATAACATCTTAAATGAGTTAAATAACGTCTTAAATGAGTTAAATAATGTCTTAACTGAGTTAAATAACGTCTTAAATGAGTTAAATAACGTCTTAAACGAGTCAAATAACGTCTTAAATGAGTTAAATAACGTCTTAAATGAGTTAAATAACGTCTTAACTGAGTTAAATAACGTCTTAAATGAGTTAAATAACGTCTTAAATGAGTTAAATAACGTCTTAACTGAGTTAAATATCGTCTTAAATGAGTTAAATAACGTCTTAACTGAGTTAAATAACGTCTTAAATTAGTTAAATAACGTCTTAACTGAGTTAAATAACGTCTTAAATTAGTTAAATAACGTCTTAAATGAGTTAAATAACGTCTTAAACGAGTCAAATAACGTCTTAAATGAGTTAAATAACGCCTTAAATGAGTTAAATAATGTCTTAACTGAGTTAAATAACGTCTTAAATGAGTTAAATAATGTCTTAACTGAGTTAAATAACGTCTTAAATGAGTTAAATAACGTCTTAAACGAGTCAAATAACGTCTTAAATGAGTTAAATAACGTCTTAAATGAGTTAAATAACGTCTTAACTGAGTTAAATAACGTCTTAAATGAGTTAAATAACGTCTTAAATGAGTTAAATAACGTCTTAAACGAGTCAAATTACGTCTTAAATGAGTTAAATAACGTCTTAAATGAGTTAAATAACGTCTTAACTGAGTTAAATAACGTCTTAAATGAGTTAAATAACGTCTTAACTGAGTTAAATAACGTCTTAAATGAGTTAAATAA
This sequence comes from Gobio occitaniae, assembly GCA_033150135.1. Taxonomy (NCBI): domain Eukaryota; kingdom Metazoa; phylum Chordata; class Actinopteri; order Cypriniformes; family Gobionidae; genus Gobio; species Gobio occitaniae. Next base: position 64,062 of record JARQWZ010004522.1, read on the forward strand.
CGTCTTAAATGAGTTAAATAATGTCTTAACTGAGTTAAATAACGTCTTAAATGAGTTAAATAACGTCTTAAACGAGTCAAATAACGTCTTAAACGAGTCAAATAACGTCTTAAATGAGTTAAATAACGTCTTAAATGAGTTAAATAACGTCTTAACTGAGTTAAATAACGTCTTAAATGAGTTAAATAACGTCTTAAATGAGTTAAATAACATCTTAAATGAGTTAAATAACGTCTTAAATGAGTTAAATAATGTCTTAACTGAGTTAAATAACGTCTTAAATGAGTTAAATAACGCCTTAAATGAGTTAAATAATGCCTTAAATGATTTAACTCATGTTCTGTTTATATGTGAATAAAAGCATAAATTAAATCTGTTAATCATATAAAACGATTGCGTCGCTTCAGAAAACTTGAATTAAACCGCTCCATTCATTTGGATTTATTTTATGATCTTTAGATCATATAATAAAGTCAAAGTTTCAGTTGAATAAGGGCAGAAAAATATCTTAGTTTCAGGTTTGGAACGGCATGAGGGGGGAGTAAATGATGACAGAATTTACATTTTTGGGTGGACTAGGCTACATTTTATTCACTTGTAACTGTAAATGCATGTTAATCTCAGACTCACGAAGTGGTTGTTCCTCTGGATGACCTCCAGGAAGAGCGTCGGCCTGTCCTGCACGGGTTTGGTGAAGATCTGGAGCAGGTAACCCTTATCGTCAAAGTCTACTAAGATTTTCAACTCCTGCATTGGATGAAAAAAAAACAAAAGATTTTATTATGTATTTGAAAAAACATTCAAAAACACAGCATCATATCCAAACAGGACTCTTGGTTTCTCTGACCTGCAGTGTTTTGAGGTCCTCCTTCACCTTGATCTTGGCCGTCTTGAGTTTCTGCCGCAGGATTTCGTAGTAGTTATCAGGTGCAGAGAGGAACTCCATCCCTCGAGCTCGAAGGTTCACAATCTGATTCATAAGGACAGAGTTTCATGCTTTGTATGTACTTTATTACGATCTAACGGGAATGAAGTGATATTGAGAGGAGCCGTACAGCTTGGATGATGTTGGACGTGTTCAGGGCTATATGCTGCACTCCAGGTCCTCCGTTGTAGTCAATATACTCCTTTATAAATGAAAAAAGACAATTATAGCAGTAATATGGACACTTACTATAGATTGTTGAATGTTTCAGTTAAAAGTGAAGTGTGTACCACTAGTGGTGGGAAGCAGAATTGCAGTTCTTTTACTATATTGCCAAAAGTATTGGGAAATCCCGTCAAATCACAGAGTTCAGGTGTTCAATCACTTCATGGCCACAGGTGTATAAAGTCCATTTGGGACATTTCCTCACTACTAAATATTCCACGCTCAACTGTTAGTGGTGTTATAACAAAGTGGAAGCAATTGGGAACAACAGCAACTCAGCCAATCACAGAGCGGGGTCAGCGCATGCTGAGGGTCACAGAAGTCGCTCCAGACCTCCAAACTTCTGTGTCCTTCAGATGAGCTCAAGATCAGTGTGTAGAGCTTCATGGAATGGGTTTCCATGGCCGAGCTGCTCATCCAAGCCTTACATCACCAAGTGCAATGCAAAGCGTGGGATGCAGTGGGGTAAAGCGCGCCAGAGACGTGTTCTCTGAGTGACCAATCACGCTTCTCTGTCTGGCAATCCCATGGACGAGTCTGGGTTTGGTGGTTGCCAGGAGAACAGGACTTGCCTGACTGCATTGTGCCAAGTGTAAAGTTTGGTGGAGGGGGGATTATGGGGTGGGGTTGTTTTTCATGGGTTGGGCTTGGCCCCTTAGTTCCAGTGAAAGGAACTCTTAATGCTTCACCAAGACATTTTGGACAATTTCATGCTCCCAACTTTGTGGGAACAGTTTGGGGACGGCCCCTTCCTGTCTCAGTGCACAAAGCGTCGCTCCATAAAGACATGGATGAGCGAGTTTGATGTGGAGGAACTTGAGTCCTGACCTCAACCCGATAGAACAGCTTTGGGATGAATTAGAGCGGAGACTGAGAGCCAGGCCTTCTCGCCCAACATCAGAGCCTGACCTCACAAATGTGCTTCTACTGTAGAAGAATCCCCATAAACACACTCCTAAACCTTGAAGAAAGCCTTCCCAGAAGAGCTGAAGCTGTTAGAGCTGCAACTCCATATTAAACCCCACGGATTAAGAATGGGATGGCATTAAAGTTAATGTGCATGTAAAGGCAGGCGTCCCAAAACTTTTGGCAATATAGTTTCCATCCGAAATTGCAAATTTAACGTATGCGCAAAATTGGAATATTGCATTTGCATTTGCAAATAAATGTTTCCATCCAGTGAGCAGAAGAGAACAAAATCATCCCTTCCAGATAAAGTGGCGCAAAATAACAGGAAAAAATATAAGAGAGATTTTGAAGTTGCTGCAGTTGGAGAAGCCACTGCATATAATGAATTACTTGCGCCGCAAAATGCGCAGATGAAACGCAATAAACACAGTCTTGTCATCTTGCTTCCGGATGCTTGGTTTTTGGGAATGCAGTCGTGTAAGACAGTTCTGGGAGGTAATTATCCCGAACCACTTTGACCACTTCAGAATGACTAAAACAGCTTTGCAAAAAGCATATTAAGATTCTGTGCAATGAGATCAATCCGCTGGTTGGTCCAGGTGTGCCATCCCATCGCAAAGTCACATGACTTTTTTATGCACATCAATACATTTATTCTGTAAATGTGTTTCCATCAACTTATAAAAAATGTGTCCAACTCAATTGAGTGAGCACATTTTTAGAATTTAAGCGCATCTTGGCGTCCAGCATTTTTTATGCGATATCCCAAAATGCACATAAAAATAGGTGGATGGAAACATAGCTAAAGATAATTGATTTAAAACAAGTGGTGTTGGATGCTGCACTGTTTACAACCTTATATATATATATATAGTACAGTATATATAGTACAGGCCTATATATAGTTATGATATTTGTGTCTGTCATTACTAGGTTAAAGTAACGCCACTTGTCCTTATTAGGAGAAAATATATGTCATTTTAACAACATAAGATCTCGTTTTTACGACATACTTGAGTGGGAAAAAAATATGTAGGCCCTGTGTGGCAGCAATGCGTCACCGTACCAGGTGACCTGTAAATGCGAAATTTCCATTGCAGTTTTGCGAAAATTTGCTTTTTCGAATTGCTGAAAAACCACCTCATGTAAGCGGAAAAATTGTTTTTCCGTTATATGGGAGTTTTTGCTAAATTGACTTGTTTCCATTGGGCGTATTTTCAATTTGCGCAATTTGAACGATAATGGAAATGCACCTACTGGCGTTGCTTGCAACAGAAGTTGAACAATGTTCAACTTTTCAAAGCTCCAATGCAGGCGTCAGCCAATCAGATCGCCTAAGCAAATAACCTAGCTCAGACGCTAACCAATTGCATTCTTGCAACACTGGAAAAGCAATGTTATTGGCTGATGTCAGCGCCACGCTTCAATACCCCATGTGAATGCAGTGCAAGAGTTTCATTTCATCATGTTTTGGATGTTAATACATTTATAGATGCAGGAAATCTTATATGTCATATCTCAGGAAATGTCATAGGGTGCAATCGAATCGGCTTGAGCTCAGGAATCTAGGAAAAATTAGTTTCTAGCCCTTTTGGTTCAAAAGTTATTAGCATAAACATGAGTGAAACTTTGGACGGGTGGTGGCGCTAGAGGGATTGTTTTAGAGACTCCAAAATTGGTGTGGTTAATGTTGGGCCAGTCCTCTATCTGTGTGCCAAATTTCATAACTTTCCCGCAAACAGTTCTATGGGCTGCCAATGCCATAGACTCCAATGGCGGAAGAAGAAGAAGAATAAGAAGAAGAAATCTAACGGTTTCAATATGTGCCTTCGCACCTTCGGTGCTTGGCCCCTAATAATAGTTATATTCTGATCGAGTTATCCAGCCCTATATATATATATATATATATATATATATAAATACTAAAAAAAGAATCAATTCAATAAAAACTAAAAATATATGTTTCTAGGGATCTGCTGGAAGAACCTGGATTTGTGATTTCTTTTTCCCGATGGCTGGTTCATTAATGGGCATCTTGATGGTTTCCTCATAATTCGTGACTACGATGGATCTGAGAGCGCTGTACTCGGTGTGGATCTGCTTATCGTCGATGGACCAGAACCTGTGGAACAGCAGACACGTCTGATACCTGCAGATAAAAGACATAGAGAACGTGTTTTTTTGCCAATGACATTTCCACGAATTTGTCTCATTGATTTGTTTGTTGGATGTGTGACCCTCACCAGTCCGATACTGGCACCATTTTATCATCTGGCTGGTTTCCCACAACGTGATCGATGAAGCTTAAATGTCCAGGTGGCCTGTTGCCAAAGAAAGAAACATGTTTGTGTTCTGAAATATGTCATGTGTGTGCATAGAGTGTTTCTGGCCTAAGAGACTAGTTGCACTTAAACAATATGTTCTAAGAACGTTTTGCTAATGTTCCCATTAAAGGGATAGTTCGCCCAAACAATTCCTGGCCCCCATTGACTTCTATAGTAATTGTTTTTCATACTATGGAAGTCAATAGGGGTCAGCAATTGTTTCAAAATATCTTCTTTTGTGTTCAACAGAACAAAGAAACTCGTAGGTTTAGAACAAATCAGCAAATCACAACAATCCCTAACATTATTTCGGATAATTATTAAATTTTTTTAAAATTCCTTTGTTAATTTTTTTTTTCTGCAATGAGATTATTTTAGGCAAAAAGGCTGAAAATGCATTGTAGTCTATGGGAATTTCATGTTTTGTTCTATTATAGCGCCACCAGGAGGCACAATCCTACAATGTTTTATATGTGTCATCAGAGTGAGCCCATACATATGTGTGTAAATTTTGGTTAAATATCTCATTTCGTTTTGGAGTTATAGAATTATAATTATAATATAGAATTATTTGTATGAAAAATCACGTAAAAAATGACTGACACATGACTTTGATTGGATTTTACTACCCCTTACTATCAATATTTTGACATTTAAATAATAGCATGTTTTTAACGACCTATGTTTCCGAACTTCTGACGCTGGTTTCGTCTCGATCGGACTAACGGTTTAAAAGATATCAGCTAACGTTTTATAAGCGCTAAATTACAACGCTGCACAAACCATATGCCGAAACCTGGCAAGTCTGGTATCGTTGGACTCGGCAAGGATTTAGGAGATGAAAAATGTTACTTCCATGAAAATAAGTCAATCACACCCAAAGTTATAAGCGTTTGAGAAAAATTTATCCACTAGGTGGCGCTGTTTCGAAACTTCTAAGGCTCCTTCAAGGCATCGTGCTGATGACCCATACTGAGTTTCGTAACAATCCGTTCATGTGTTCATAATATACAGCATTTTAGCACATAATTCAAAATGGCCGACTGTCAAAATAGACGATATGGTAAAATTCAGACGGCATGACGTCTTGAATCTAACGAGACCACTTTTATGATTTCTGGACAAACGGTTCAGAAGTTATAAGCAAAAATAGCCATTTTTCGTATATCTTATGTTCAACAGAACAAAGAAACTCGTACACGTTTAGAACAAATCAGCAAATCACAACAATCCCTAAAATTATTTCTTATAATAATTTTTTTTTTAAATGTTTTTTCTTGGTTGTGCAAACGTTTTGGGAACATTCCATTTTGCTAACATTATGGGAATGTTACTTTTGAATGTTCTCCGAAACTAGTAACATTTTGAAAAAAAATACAACTTTAAGGTTGCGTCCGAAATCGAACATTTGAATTTGAACGAACTTCGCGACCGTTAAAAAAGAGCGTTCTATATAGTATGAATGATTGTAGAATGTTGTCGCCATGTTGTCATGATCATGTGACCTAACAGCGCCAGTTGCGTCCCATCACCTCCATTCATAAATCATCTCCCATGGCCTCATGGGATAGTAAAGTGTCCATCGTTTGCGCACTTCAGAATCTCACCGGAAGTAGTAGATCATCCGCCCACTATTTTTCGAGTACTATGAATTCGGACATACTACTCTGTTGGTGTACTGTTTTTCGCACACTATATAGTAGAGAAGTATTCGATTTCGGATGCAGCTAAACATAAAAAAAACGTTGTATAAATAACGTTTTGAGAACATTACTAAAGACCAGAAAACTTTGAATGAGCGTTTATCAATTAAATTAAATTAATGAGTATGTTTCTGGCTTAAGAGACTATATTTGCACTTAAACATTCATACGCGCTCACATTTTTTTATAAACAAACAAAACTGAACTTCCCAGCAAACAAAAATATGTTCTAAGAACATTTTTCTAACATTCCCATTAAAGCGATAGTTCGCCCAAAAACAATTGCTGGCCCCCATTGACTTTTTTTTTTCAGTCTATGGAAGTCAATAGGGGTCAGCAATTGTTTGGTTCCCAACATTCTTCAAAATATCTTCTTTTGTGTTCAACAGAATAAAGAAACTCATACAGGTTTGGAACAAATCACACTGTAAAAAATAATCGTGATTTTAACGGTAAAAGACTGTAAAAATACTACAATTAAAAACAGTAAACAGAAAGTTTCTGTACTATATACCGTGAATAACTGTAATAGATCTAACCTTACAATTAATGTAATTTTACAGTAAAATACCGTTAAATTGACAGTTTTTGGAAGTGAAAAAGAACAAGTCGTTGTGTAATTTACAGTGAAAACCCGTAAATTGACATTCCCAGAATTCCCTGCGTGACACATTTGATGTATTTTTATTGAAATAACTGTTTCTTCGTAGTTTTTTCTAATCAGTTATGTACATTAGGGTTTTATGTTACATTTGATGTTGTTAAAATAATGTTTATTGCATTTTTTACATTACCATGTGGGCGTTTAGTGTGTGTGAATGACACTGTGCACCTTCTATATGTTAGTATAGTCATGTGACTCTCATCTCCGCCTGTGATTGGTGCTCGTCAGTATATATCAAAGGTACATAACAGATATTAGTATTTCAGTAGGCTGGTAATTTAACATTATTTCAGTTAATGAAATACGGTTATTTACTGTAAGTTTAACTTAAATCTGTAACACCTAAAATGTTGCTACCGTATTTTTTACGGTAAAGTTCTGGCAACCACAATTGCCGTTTTTTTACTGTAAATTTTACTCACATTTTTTTTTACAGCGCAGCAAATGATGACAATTTTGGTCAAATTTGGTATTTTACAGTGTCATTGTTACATGTACTTACCATAGTAATAGTAAATTACATGCAACTAACCCTCAACCACACCCTAACCCTATAGTATGTAGTACGTGTAGTTACTTAATATTACTCAAATATATAATTACACTGTCACAATGACACCTTAAAATAAAGTGCAACCTAGAATTGTTATTTTTGAGTGAACTAATAATGTTTTGAGGACATTATTAAAGACCAGATGACGTTGAATGAGCCTTTTATTAACGTTACTGTAAGAATGTTTGTTCAGAGCATAAGTTCTGAGAGTGTCAGCTGTGTAAGATCACTCACAGTTTTGGTAACAGAGGATCTCTGAACAGCGGCTCCTTGTATCCTGGCAGAAACAGACCTTTATATGGCTCCATGTACTCCACAAACGTGTGTGTCGTGTCTCCGTACTGCAAAACACAACATCGGATATATCGTAAGTCTTTAAATCATTTGTATGTCTGTCTGTGCAAAACACATGTTGTCTTTCTCTGAGACTCACAGTTTGAATTACAGCGTATTTGACTTTCCCGGCTGAATCCTGCTCCACCCACGGCTCTCTGACGACCACCGCTCCTCTCTCTTTGGCTTTCTGGGAAGGCAAACACACATTTATTCCAAAGTCCCTTCAAGGTAAATCGGTTCAGTTGTGTTTTAGATGGCTGTGGTCAGAATGGAAAACTTTTAACTGAATATACTGTGCAGAATACACTGTATACTTGCATTATGCAATTGTTTTGCAGTGTGATATTTTTTCACATTTGACCCCATTTTAACCCTCAAAGTCTCATTATCGTAATGCAAAAATAAGTGATTCATTGTCATGGAAATAATACTTAAGTGCAATAGTATGCATTATGCAAGGAAACATTTTTCATACTACTGCATTATGAGTGGCGTCCAGTTATCATTCTGGAAATACATATTTAGCATTTTTTATTTGAACTTTTGAAAGTCTGATCAAAACAGAGATTTAAAAAAACTGCTGATATTACTTCTTGTTAATTTGTCTTGAGTGTATTGCTTTTTTAAAATAGTTAATAGAAAGGCAGTGCCTTAAAGGGATAGTTCACCCAAAAACAATATTTTAATGTTTATCTGCTTACCCCCAGGGCATCCAAGATGTAGGCGTCTTTGTTTCTTCAGAAGAACACAAATGAAGATTTTTTAACTCCAACCGTTGCAGTGTGTCAGTCGTATAATGGTGTCAATGGGGATATTTTAGAGTATGAGAGTAAAAACACATAGACATACGAATCCTTATTAAACAATGCGGCTCGTGGAGTCACATTGATGTCTTAAGACACAAAACGATCGGTTTCTGCGAGAAACCCAACAGTATTTATGTTATGTTTTTTACCAGCACCATAACTTCCGGCGAATAAGGTCAAAATACTGGCGCGATCAAAGATATATATACGTAGATGCCTCATTCGCCCGATCCGCGCAGGCACTAATGAGGAATCTATGTATATATATATATCTATGACCACGCCTGTATTTTGCATGTATTTTGACCTTATTCGCCGGAAGTGATGCCGCGGGGACGGCTGATGCAGAGCCATAGAAATTTTTTTTATACATTTTTAAATATGGATATTTTTCCTACACAAACGCATCGATTCGCTTCAGAAGGCCTTTATTAACACCCCAGAGCCGCGTGGAGCAGTTATATGACGGACAGATGCATTTTTATGGACTTCAAAAACCGAGCAACTATTACTGCCATTATAAAGCTTGGATTAGCCAGAACATTTTCAAATAAAACTCAGATTTCATTCGTCTGAAAGAAGAATATATACACCTCGGATTACTTGAGGGTGAGTAAATCATGGGCTAATATTCATTTTTGGGTGAACTATCGCTTTAATTACATCATGTAGACGTGACATCATTTTGGAGGGAAAATAACCGCACAAACATCAGTGAGTAGCAAGAGGTCTGATGAATTCACATACTATGATGAATGAATGAATTTAGCATACTTTGAATTCTTTGAAAATAACTGGACATCCTCACTGAATTAATTATGCAACATTATGAATATTATTATGTCAATAATGTAAACATTTTTGTCTGAAACAACATAAAACTGCTGATTTACCTTGACTAAAAAGTCAGTGTCCTCCACTTGAAATGCGACGTCTTTGACTCCGTCTCCATGTTTCACAAGATGCTCGCCCATCTCTGTGGAGAGAGAGAGGATAGTGAGCACTTTTGGTCTTTTCTTGATTTTCTTTTCACGAATTTGTTAAACCAGGACCATTTTAATCCTGAGTAACAGAATCCTTTATTATCTTTTCCCATGTGTGTATATTGTGGTTTGCAATCCAAGTTTTTTTAAATAATTTTTTACATGACATGGGCAGATTTACTTCACACTAGAATGTTTAAAAATACATGAAATGATTCATACCCTCATTTCCAGGGTTCAGAGCAGACTCGAAGACGAATATTATCTGTGAAAAGAACAAATACTTTTGAGGTGTTTTTGTGCAGTTTGGATTTTAAAACCCAATGGTCCTCTACGGTCCTTTTTTTTTATTGTGTACTTCATTGGAATGACATGAAACTTGGTAAAGGTGAAAGGTGATCGGTTGCCACCTGTGCAATAAGTGCAATAAGTGAAATTTCCTCACTACTGAATATTCCACACTCAACTATTAGTGGTGTTATAATAAAGTGGAAGCAATTGGGAACAACAGCAACTCATCCAATCACAGAGCGGGGTCAGCGCATGCTGAGGGTCACAGAAGTCGCTCCAGACCTCCAAACTTCTGTGTCCTTCAGATGAGCTCAAGAACAGTGTGTAGAGCTTCATGGAATGGGTTTCCATGGCCGAGCTGCTCATCCAAGCCTTACATCACCAAGAGCAATGCAAAGCGTGGGATGCAGTGGGGTAAAGCGCGCCACCACTGGACTCTAGAGCAGTGGAGACGTGTTCTCTGAGTGACCAATCACGCTTCTCTGTCTGGCAATCCCATGGACGAGTCTGGGTTTGGCGGTTGCCAGGAGAACGGGACTTGCCTGACTGCGTTGTGCCAAGTGTAAAGTTTGGTGGAGGGGGGATTATGGGGTGGGGTTGTTTTTCAGGGCCCCTTAGTTCCAGTGAATGATTGTATGATGTGAAGTGAATGATTGTATGATGTGAAGTGAATGATTGTATGATGTGTGTGTAGTTGAGATCCTGTGTTGTGTCATGTGTGTATTCATCCTCAACACACACACACCTTGTCCTGTCTGATGACATGAGACACCAGCTCCCTGCTGCCCGTCTCCAGACCCTTATACGCCAGCGGCTCGAAGCCAAACTTATCGCAGTAGAACGCAGCGGCCTAGATCAACAACAACAAGGACAGATGTGTGTTTAAAAGCCCGTCGTAAGGGTTTAACCGTCAACACATTTATGTTTTGACAAGTTTTTTTAACGAGATAAGAACTTCAAAATCCTCAAGTAGCTGTTAGAAAACAATATATAAACTGTTCAGTGGAGTTCTAAATACACTCTAAAAAAATGCTGGGTTAAAAACAACCCAAGTTGGGTTGAAAATGCCCAGCAATTGGGTTGTTTTAACCCAGTGAATGGGTTGTTTTAACCCAGCGGTTGGGTTAAATGTTTGCTTAAAACAACCCAATGGCTGGGAGAGTCCATTTTCAACCCAACTTGGGTTGTTTTTAACCCAGCATTTTTTAGAGTGTAGAATTCTAGGGTTCTTGACTCAGTTTTAAAGACTGCGTAATACTGTCATGTTTAACGAGGTTAATTCAATTTGTTCTAGTGGGATAAAGTATGTTTATGAGCTCATAAAATTAAATAAAAAAATCTCATAAAATCAAATGTTCCCATGAATGAAGGTTCTGCTCCTCACAGAACCCTGTAGGCTTCAATACAGGACCATTGAAATGTAATGAAATGGTACAAAATGAGCACAAACTATTGGTTAATATGTAAACGTATTTCACTGACAAGATCAAGATGAACTATTGCATCACTCTCAGATCACATTATTGATTGGCGTTCGTCATCTGCATTAGGAAACATTATTTCAGTGTGTTTGGATCCATACAACAAATTATTAGGTATATGCTACAATATTATATCTTAGTTGTATTCTAAGCCACTTTAAAACTAGTCAAAGCAACTTTATTACAATCAATTTGTGCCAGAAAATGTATATTCAGTGCCATAATCGTACAGAAACAGTCATTTTTAACATCAAAGCATTCAATACAAAACTATAATTCCTGAACATCTTATTTTACTCAGAGAAAGTGCAAAAATTTTCATGTTTTAATTTCGAATCACTGTAAACCACTGTATTCAAACAGATATTTTCTGTATAACAGTATTTTCCTATTTTATTCTGTATTTTGTAATTTTATTAGTGTTTTTTTTTTTATATGTCTATAGTTTTTATTAATTTTTATTTCAGTTTTAGTTTGTTATTTCAGTAAATCAATGGGTTTTAGTTTTACAAATATGTGTTTTTTATACTATATATGATATTAGTTTTATGATTATAATAACCCTGACGCAGATTCAGCTAAACTCACCTGTTTGGCGTTTCCCACCCAGAACTTGAGATGGTGAAACCTTAAAAATTTCCCTCTTTCTGGCTGCAACAGAAAAATTAAAACAAACATTTACCAAAATAAGCTATTATACAGTTTTGTTTTAGTTTAAAGTTAACCGTCATGTTACCTTCTCTCCTTTGTCAGTGTATGAAGTCTAAAGAGAGAACAGAGATCATTTAATATTAATTTATGTTTTTATATTCATATATTATACAAAACATTCTAAAATAGGACTGAAAGACATCTTTACACTGCCTGTATCTTAACTTAAAATAATAAAAAGACATTCAGAAAATTAGCTTTAGAAGACTTTATGACATTTCTGCATCACAATGTTATGACCATAAATGAATGAGAATATTGCATCTTTACTCTGGATGGTCTTAATGTATGCTTGCAGTGCATTGAACTCACCATGTTGATGTTCTCGGTGGGGTTTGTCGGTCAGAAGAGCTGTCGTGCGCACAGACCTGCTGTTTTATGTGTGCCGGTGACTGGACCTCAGGTTCAACACCCTTTCAGTCTCATCCAGCCAAAAGAGCGTCTGCACACACACCCTCTCGGGGTCAGCAGCCGCCGCACAAAACTATAGCGCTTAAAGGAAGGGAATAATGTCATGTTTTTTATCTGATATAGTGCAAACATATTGTGACACTTTTATTTTTATATCTTATATAGTACTGAAAATAGCACTTTATATATCATATATAATACTGAAAATAGCACTTTATATATCATATATAGTACTAAAAATAGCACTTTATATATCATATATAGTACTAAAAATAGCACTTTATATATCATATATAGCACTGAAAATAGCACTTTATATCGGATATAGCACTGAAAATAGCACTTTATATATCATATATAGTACTAAAAATAGCACTTTATATATCATATATAGTACTAAAAATAGCACTTTATATATCATATATAGCACTGAAAATAGCACTTATATATCATATATAGTACTAAAAATAGCACTTTATATATCATATATAATACTGAAAATAGCACTTATATATCGGATATAGCACTGAAAATAGCACTTTATATATCATATATAGCACTGAAAATAGCACTTTATATACCATATATAGTACTAAAAATAGCACTTTATATATAGCACTGAAAATAGCACTTTATATATTGTATATAGCACTGAAAATAGCACTTTATATATCATATATAGCACTGAAAATAGCACTTTATATATCGTATATAGCACTGAAAATAGCACCTTATATATCATATATAGTACTGAAAAATACCACCATATATATCACATATAGTACTGAAAATAGCACTTTATATATCATATATAGCACTGAAAATACCACCTTATATATCATATATAGCACTGAAAAATACCACCATATATATCACATATAGTACTGAAAAAAGCACTTTATATATCATATATAGTACTGAAAATACCACCTTATATATCATATATAGTACTGAAAAATACCACCATATATATCACATATAGTACTGAAAATAGCACTTTATATATCATATATAGCACTGAAAATAGCACTTTATATACCATATATAGCACTGAAAATAGCACTTTATATACCATATATAGCACTGAAAATAGCACTTTATATATCGTATATAGTACTGAAAATAGCACTTTATAAATCATATATAGCACTGAAAATAGCACTTTATATACCATATATAGTACTGAAAATAGCACTTTATATATCATATATAGCACTGAAAATAGCACTTTATATACCATATATAGCACTGAAAATAGCACTTTATAAATCATATATAGCACTGAAAATAGCACTTTATATACCATATATAGCACTGAAAATAGCACTTTACATATCGTATATAGTACTGAAAATAGCACTTTATATATCATATATAGCACTGAAAATAGCACTTTATATATCGTATATAGTACTGAAAATAGCACTTTATATATCATATATAGCACTGAAAATAGCACTTTATATACCATATATAGTACTGAAGATAGCACTTTATATATCATATATAGCACTGAAAATAGCACTTTATATACCATATATAGCACTGAAAATAGCACTTTATATATCATATATAGCACTGAAAATAGCACTTTATATACCATATATAGCACTGAAAATAGCACTTTATATATCATATATAGCACTGAAAATAGCACTTTATATATCGTATATAGTACTGAAAATAGCACTTTATATATCGTATATAGTACTGAAAATAGCACTTTACATATCGTATATAGTACTGAAAATAGCACTTTATATACCATATAAAGCACTGAAAATAGCACTTTATATATCGTATATAGCACTGAAAATAGCACTTTATATATCATATATAGCACTGAAAATAGCACTTTATATATCGTATATAGCACTGAAAATAGCACTTTATATATCGTATATAGTACTGAAAATAGCACTTTACATATCGTATATAGTACTGAAAATAGCACTTTATATATCGTATATAGTACTGAAAATAGCACTTTATATATCATATAAAGCACTGAAAATAGCACTTTATATACCATATATAGCACTGAAAATAGCACTTTATATACCATATATAGCACTGAAAATAGCACTTTACATATCGTATATAGTACTGAAAATAGCACTTTATATATCATATATAGCACTGAAAATAGCACTTTATATATCGTATATAGTACTGAAAATAGCACTTTATATACCATATATAGTACCGAAAATAGCATTTTATATATCATATATAGTACTGAAAAACCACCTTATATATCGTATATAGTACTGAAAATAGCATTTTATATAGCACGGAAAATAGCACTTATATATCATATATAACACTGAAAATACCACCTTATATATCATATATAGCACTGCAAATAGCACTTTATATACCATATATAGTACCGAAAATAGCATTTTATATATCATATATAGCTCTGAAAATCCCACCTAATATATCATATACTTAATTACCATTTTCATATACAGTGGTGTTTTTCTTTGGTACTTCATAGACTATAGTTTTATTATGTATATAATGCATATATATAAACATATTAAATTATGCATGTCCAAAAACATGGGTTTGCCTTTCTGCAGTGTCCAATCCCTTTGCAAGATAACACATTTTTCCTCATATTATATATTTTTCCTTCATCATGTATGACACAGATAGGGCCTATATGAGCATAGTGGAGAATGTGGGTTGCATACAAGTAATATAAACTCCAATATGATTTACATATTGGTGAATACATGGAAAATTATTCTGGGATTGTCCAAGTTCCCTCATTTGTACATTAGAGGGCGACATTGGATTATTCCATGGCTCCCTGCGAAGAAGCTTCTAGAAATTCTAGACATCTGACATTGACATTTTGACAAAATTGCTCATTTTTGTCGTCGCTATTCTGATACGGATCACAGAAGAGATGCACTGATTCACTTTACAGTTGCATTTGGTCTTAAAGATAAATTATTAAAGTATGTTTCTTACTTTCCAAGGGACTTTCTCATTGTTTAAAAGGCTTGGTGAGCAAACGTGTTATAGTGCCATGAATAATGATTGTGTTTGTAGAGGTGCAGGTGATATGACAGTTGGTAGAGTAAGAAAGTGTTTATGACCTCTTCTCTAAGGACACTGAAAGACTAAACTGCCTTGACCCAGTAAAGCCTACATTTCATCATCACGACTATGAATGAGAAAGGAGGTGAGAAGTCATATGACTGATAACAAGCCCAGAAATGTTGAAGTGGTTGGGGGCGGGACTCTGCTCAGCCAATCACAGACCAGCACTCTTTACTGCATTAATGACACAAGTTATGATACACTTGGATGAAATTATGTTTTTTACACTCTTTGAAGTTAAGGTTCTTTAAAAGGTTCTGTCAAACGCTGCATATGGTTCCCATTATGGATTTACTTTTAATGAATTTATTTTGAATAGAATAGAAATTAATTGTATAGAATATGACACGATAGAATAGAATAGAATAGAACATGATAGAACAGAATAAAATAGAAAAGAATAGAATTTAATTGAATATGACACGATAGGATGGAATAGAATAGAACATGATAGGATAGAATAGAATAGAATTGAATATGACACGATAGAATAGAATAGAATAGAATAGAATAGAATAGATCAGGACAGAATATAATATAATAGATTAGATTAAATCAGGACAGGATAGAATAGAATAGAATAGGATAGGATAGAACATGACAGAATAGAATAGAATAGGATATGATAGGATAGAATAGGATAGGATATAATAGAACATGACAGAATAGAATAAAATAGAATAGAATTTAATTGAATAGGACTCGATAGAATAGAATTGAATTGAATAGAATAGAACAGAATAGGACATGACATGACAGAATGGAATAGAATAGAACATGATAGAATAGAATAAAATAGCAAAGAATTTAATTGAATATAACATGATAGAATAGGATAGGATAGGATAGAATAGAATAGAATAGAACAGGATAGAATAGAATAGAATAGAATAGAACATGATATAATAAAATAGAATTGAATATGACACGATAGGATAGAATAGAATAGAATAGAATAGAATAGATCAGATAAGGACAAAATAGAATAGATTAGAATAGGATAGAACATGATAGAATAGAATTAAATAGAAAAGAATTGAATATAACACGATAGGATAGGATAGAATAGAATAGGATAGAATAGAATAGAACATGATAGAATAAACTAGAACTGAATATGACACGATAGGATAGAATAGAATAGAATAGATTAGATTAGATAAGGATAAAAATAGAATACATTAGAATAGGATAGGATAGAACATGACAGAATAGAATAGAATAGGATAGGATAGGATAGGATATAATAGAACATGACAGAATAGAATAAAATAGAATAGAATTGAATATGACACTATAGGATAGAATATAATTGAATAGAATAGAACAGAATAGGACATGACATGACATGACAGAATAGAATAGAATAGAATAGAATAGAATAGATCAGGACATGACATGGCATGACATGATAGAATAGAATAAAATAGAATAGAATATATCAGGACAGGACAGGACAGAATAGAATTTTTAAACTCTTAGAAGAAAAGGTTCTGAAAGGGTTCTGTCAAACGCTGCATATGGTTCCCATTATGGATTTACTTTTAAATACTTTATTTTGTTTAAATAATTTAATTTGAATGAAATCTGAAGAAATGAATGAGTCTTGGTTTGTGTTGACTGGAGTCATTTGATGTCAGACTGCCAATCTGCAATTAAAGAGGCGGAAGCCAGCGCAGAAATAGCCCAGAGCTCTAACAGTGTTGGTGAGGTTAGGTCAGGTGGCCTGCATGATACTGCGTCCAGCACACTTCAGCTCATCACGCTAATGAGACCGGTCCTCTTTGAGCTCTCGTCTTCAAATGAGTTTGCTCACAGTTTATGATCAGATGAACTCTTGATGTGTTTAAAGCACAGCTCAGCGCCATATCAATGCATTTACATGCTTTATTCTTGCAATGCAAAGCCTTTTAGATTAGCAGCATTGAAATAGTCATATACATATATATAAACTGTGAGGGACAAAGAAACATTTAGCTCAATATTAGTTTAGTAAACTCAATATTTTCATCTTTTGAAATGCCACAAAAATAGTATAGAAATAGATTATATTAAATAGAAATAATAGAATAGAATAGAATAGAATAGAAAAGAATAGGACAGACAAGAACAGAACAGGATAGAATAGAATAGAATAGAATAGAATAGAATAGAATAGAATAGAATATGAAATAATAGAATAGGACAGAGAACAGAACAGGATAGAATAGAATATAATAGAATAGAATATGAAATAATAGAATAGAACAGAATAGAATAGAATAGAATACAACAGGACAGATTAGAATATGAAATAATAGAATAGGACAGGACAGGATAGAATAGGATACAACACAATAGAATAGAATAGAATAGAATAGAATAGAATAGAATAGAATAGAATAGAATAGAATAGAATAGAATAGAATAGAATAGAATAGGACAGGACAGGACAGGACAGAATAGAATAGAATAGAATAGAATAGAATAGAATAGAATAGAATATGAAATAATAGAATAGAATAGAATAGAATAGAATAGAATAGAATAGAATAGAATAGAACAGAACAGAACAGATTAGAATATGAAATAATAGAATAGGACAGGACAGGATAGAATAGGATACAACACAATAGAATAGAATAGAATAGAATAGAATAGAATAGAATAGAATAGAATAGAATAGAATAGAACAGGACAGGACAGGACAGGACAGGACAGGACAGGACAGAATAGAATAGAATAGAATAGAATATGAAATAATAGAATAGGACAGGACAGGACAGGATAGAATAGGATACAACACAATATAATAAATATAATATAATATAATATAATATAATATAATATAATATAATATAATATAATATAATATAATATAATATAATATAATATAATATAATATAATTAATATAATATAATATAATATAATATAATATAATTAATATAATATAATATAATATAATATAATATAATATAATATAATATAATATAATTAATATAATATAATAGATCAGAATAGAATAGAATAGAATATGATAGATTAGATTAGATTAGAATTGAAATAGGATAGAATAGAACATGATAGAATAGAATAGAATAGAATAAAATAGATCAGGACAGAATAGAATAGAATAAAATAGAATAGAATAGAACAGAATAGAATAGAATAGAATAGAATAGAATAGAATAGAATAGAATAGAATAGAATAGATTTGAATAGGATAGGATAGGATAGAATGGGATAGATTTGAATAGGATAGAATAGAATAGATTTGAATAGGATAGGATAGGATAGAATGGGATAGATTTGAATAGGATAGGATATGATAGAATAGAACATGATAGAATAGAATAGGATACAACACAATATAATTAATATAATATAATATAATATAATATAATATAATATAATATAATATAATATAATATAATATAATATAATTAATATAATATAATATAATATAATATAATATAATATAATATAATATAATATAATATAATATAATATAATATAATATAATATAATTAATACAATACAATACAATACAATACAATACAATACAATTAATATAATATCATATAATATAATATAATATAATATAATATAATATAATATAATATAATATAATATAATATAATATAATATAATATAATATAATATAATATAATATAATATAATTAATATAATATAATATAATATAATATAATATAATATAATATAATATAATATAATATAATATAATTAATATAATATAATATAATATAATATAATATAATATAATATAATATAATATAATTAATATAATATAATAGATCAGAATAGAATAGAATAGAATATGATAGATTAGATTAGATTAGAATTGAAATAGGATAGAATAGAACATGATAGAATAGAATAGAATAGAATAGAATAGATCAGGACAGAATAGAATAGAATAAAATAGAATAGAATAGAACAGAATAGAATAGAATAGAATAGAATAGATTTGAATAGGATAGGATAGGATAGAATGGGATAGATTTGAATAGGATAGGATATGATAGAATAGAACATGATAGAATAGAATAGGATACAACACAATATAATTAATATAATATAATATAATATAATATAATATAATATAATATAATATAATTAATATAATATAATATAATATAATATAATGTAATGTAATGTAATGTAATGTAATATAATATAATTAATATAATATAATATAATATAATATAATATAATATAATTAATACAATACAATACAATTAATATAATATAATATAATATAATATAATATAATTAATATAATATAATATAATATAATATAATATAATATAATATAATATAATATAATATAATATAATATAATTAATATAATATAATATAATATAATATAATATAATATAATATAATATAATATAATATAATATAATATAATATAAAATAATATAATATATTAAGATAGAATAGAATAGAATAGAATAGAATAGAATAGAATAGAATAGAATGGTATGCTTTGTTGTATGTACACAAAAAAATGCTGGGTTAAAATACAACCCAAGTTGGGTTGAAAATGGACACACCCAGCGTTAATTGGTTGTTTAACCCAGTGAATGGGTTGTTGTAACCCAGTGAATGGGTTGTTGTAACCCAGTGAATGGATTGTTTTAACCCAGCGATTGGGTTGTTTTAACCCAGCGAATGGATTATTTTAACCCAGTGAATGGATTGTTTTAACCCAGTGAATGGATTGTTTTAACCCAGTGAATGCGTTGTTTTAACCCAGCGATTGGGTTTTTTTAACCCAGTGAATGCGTTGTTTTAACCCAGCGAATGGATTGTTTTAACCCAGCGAATGGATTGTTTTAACCCAGCGAATGGGTTGTTTTACCCAGCGAATGGGTTGTTTTACCCAGCGAATGGATTGTTTTAACCCAGCGAATGGGTTGTTTTAACCCAGCGAATGGATTGTTTTAACCCAGCGAATGGGTTGTTTTACCCAGCGAATGGATTGTTTTAACCCAGCGAATGGGTTGTTTTAACCCAGCGAATGGATTGTTTTAACCCAGTGAATGCGTTGTTTTAACCCAGCGAATGGATTGTTTTAACCCAGCGAATGGATTGTTTTAACCCAGCGAATGGGTTGTTTTACCCAGCGAATGGGTTGTTTTAACCCAGCGAATGGATTGTTTTAACCCAGGGAATGGGTTGTTTTAACCCAGTGAATGGATTGTTTTAACCCAGCGAATGGATTGTTCTAACCCAGCGAATGGATTGTTTTAACCCAGCGAAAGGATTGTTTTAACCCAGCGAATGGATTGTTTTAACCCAGCGAATGGATTGTTTTAACCCAGCGAAAGGATTGTTTTAACCCAGTGAATGGATTGTTTTAACCCAGTGAATGCGTTGTTTTAACCCAGTGATTGAGTTGTTTTAACCCAGTGATTGAGTTGTTTTAACCCTGTGAATGCGTTGATTTAACCCAGCGATTGGGTTGTTTTAACCCAGTGAATACGTTGTTTTAACCCAGCGATTGGGTTGTTTTAACCCAGTGAATGGGTTGTTTTAACCCAGCGAATGGATTGTTTTAACCCAGCGAATGGGTTGTTTTACCCAGCGAATGGGTTGTTTTAACCCAGCGAATGGATTGTTTTAACCCAGGGAATGGGTTGTTTTAACCCAGTGAATGGATTGTTTTAACCCAGCGAATGGATTGTTTTAACCCAGCGAATGGATTGTTTTAACCCAGCGAAAGGATTGTTTTAACCCAGCGAATGGATTGTTTTAACCCAGCGAATGGATTGTTTTAACCCAGCGAAAGGATTGTTTTAACCCAGTGAATGGATTGTTTTAACCCAGTGAATGCGTTGTTTTAACCCAGCGATTGGGTTGTTTTAACCCAGCGAATGGGTTGTTTTAACCCAGCGAATGGATTGTTTTAACCCAGCGAATGGATTGTTTTAACCCAGGGAATGGGTTGTTTTAACCAAGCGAATGGATTGTTTTAGCCCAGCGAATGGATTGTTTTAACCCAGGGAATGGATTGTTTTAACCCAGCGAATGGATTGTTTTAACCCAGTGAATGGATTGTTTTAACCCAGTGATTGAGTTGTTTTAACCCAGTGATTGAGTTGTTTTAACCCAGGGAATGGATTGTTTTAACCCAGCGAATGGATTGTTTTAACCCAGCGAATGGGTTGTTTTAAACCAGGGAATGAGTTGTTTTAACCCAGTGAATGGATTGTTTTAACCCAGCGAATGGGTTGTTTTAACCCAGGGAATGAGTTGTTTTAACCCAGTGAATGGATTGTTTTAACCCAGCGAATGGGTTGTTTTAACCCAGTGATTGAGTTGTTTTAACCCAGCGAATGGGTTGTTTTAACCCAGGGAATGGATTGTTTTAACCCAGCGAATGGATTGTTTTAACCCAGCGAATGGGTTGTTTTAAACCAGCGAATGGGTTGTTTTAACCCAGCGAATGGATTGTTTTAACTCAGCGAATGGATTGTTTTAACCCAGTGAATGGATTGTTTTAACCCAGCGAATGGGTTGTTTTAACCCAGCGAATGGATTGTTTTAACCCAGCGAATGGATTGTTTTAACCCAGCGAATGGGTTGTTTTAAACCAGCGAATGGGTTGTTTTAACCCAGCGAATGGATTGTTTTAACCCAGCGAATGGATTGTTTTAACCCAGCGAATGGGTTGTTTTAAACCAGCGAATGGGTTGTTTTAACCCAGCGAATGGATTGTTTTAACCCAGGGAATGAGTTGTTTTAACCCAGTGAATGGATTGTTTTAACCCAGCGAATGGGTTGTTTTAACCCAGCGAATGGATTGTTTTAACCCAGGGAATGGATTGTTTTAACCCAGCGAATGGATTGTTTTAACCCAGTGATTGAGTTGTTTTAACCCAGCGAATGGGTTGTTTTAACCCAGCGAATGGATTGTTTTAACCCAGCGAATGGATTGTTTTAACCCAGCGAATGGATTGTTTTAACCCAGCGAATGGGTTGTTTTAAACCAGTGAATGGATTTTTTTAACCCAGCGAATGGGTTGTTTTAAACCAGTGAATGGATTGTTTTAAACCAGTGAATGGGTTGTTTTAACCCAGCGAATGGATTGTTTTAACCCAGCGAATGGGTTGTTTTAACCCAGCGAATGGGTTGTTTTAAACCAGTGAATGGATTGTTTTAACCCAGCGAATGGATTGTTTTAACCCAGCGAAAGGGTTGTTTTAAACCAGTGAATGGATTTTTTTAACCCAGCGAATGGGTTGTTTTAAACCAGTGAATGGATTGTTTTAACCCAGTGAATGGATTGTTTTAACCCAGCGAATGGATTGTTTTAAACCAGTGAATGGATTGTTTTAACCCAGCGAATGGGTTGTTTTAAACCAGTGAATGGATTGTTTTAACCCAGCGAATGGGTTGTTTTAAACCAGTGAATGGATTGTTTTAAACCAGTGATTGAGTTGTTTTAACGCAGCGAATGGGTTGTTTTAAACCAGTGAATGGATTTTTTTAACCCAGCGAATGGGTTGTTTTAACCCAGGGAATGGATGTTTTAACCCAGTGATTGAGTTGTTTTAACGCAGCGAATGGATTGTTTTAACCCAGCGAATGGATTGTTTTAACCCAGTGAATGGATTGTTTTAACCCAGCGAATGGATTGTTTTAACCCAGTGAATGGATTGTTTTAACCCAGGGAATGGGTTGTTTTAACCCAGGGAATGGGTGTTTTAACCCAGTGATTGGGTTGTTTTAACCCAGTGATTGAGTTGTTTTAACCCAGTGATTGAGTTGTTTTAACCCAGGGAATGGATTGTTTTAACCCAACATTTGGGTTGTTTTAACCCAGTGATTGAGTTGTTTTAACCCAGGGAATGGGTGTTTTAACCCAACATTTGGATTGTTTTAACCCAGTGATTGAGTTGTTTTAACCCAGGGAATGGGTGTTTTAACCCAGTGAATGGATTGTTTTAACCCAGCGAATGGATTGTTTTAACCCTACATTTGGGTTGTTTTAACCCAGTGATTGAGTTGTTTTAACCCAGTGATTGAGTTGTTTTAACCCAGGGAATGGGTGTTTTAACCCAACATTTGGATTGTTTTAACCCAGTGATTGAGTTGTTTTAACCCAGGGAATGGGTGTTTTAACTCAGTGATTGAGTTGTTTTAACCCAGGGAATGGGTGTTTTAACCCAACATTTGGATTGTTTTAACCCAGTGATTGAGTTGTTTTAACCCAGGGAATGGGTGTTTTAACCCAGTGAATGGATTGTTTTAACCCAGGGAATGGGTGTTTTAACCCAGTGAATGGATTGTTTTAACCCAGTGATTGGGTTGTTTTAACCCAGTGATTGAGTTGTTTTAACCCAGTGAATGGATTGTTTTAACCCAGTGATTGGGTTGTTTTAACCCAGGGAATGGATTGTTTTAACCCAACATTTGGGTTGTTTTAACCCAGTGATTGAGTTGTTTTAACCCAGTGATTGAGTTGTTTTAACCCAGGGAATGGGTGTTTTAACCCAGTGAATGGATTGTTTTAACCCAGTGATTGGGTTGTTTTAACCCAGGGAATGGGTGTTTTAACCCAGTGAATGGATTGTTTTAACCCAGGGAATGGGTGTTTTAAACCAGTGAATGGATTGTTTTAACCCAGCGAAAGGATTGTTTTAACCCAGGGAATGGGTGTTTTAACCCAGTGAATGGATTGTTTTAACCCAGTGAATGGATTGTTTTAACCCAGGGAATGGGTGTTTTAACCCAGTGAATGGATTGTTTTAACCCAGTGAATGGATTGTTTTAACCCAGTGAATGGATTGTTTTAACCCAGGGAATGGGTGTTTTAACCCAGTGAATGGATTGTTTTAACCCAGGGAATGGGTGTTTTAACCCAGTGAATGGATTGTTTTAACCCAGGGAATGGGTGTTTTAACCCAGTGAATGGATTGTTTTAACCCAGGGAATGGATTGTTTTAACCCAGGGAATGGGTGTTTTAACCCAGTGAATGGATTGTTTTAACCCAGGGAATGGGTGTTTTAACCCAGTGAATGGATTGTTTTAACCCAGTGAATGGATTGTTTTAACCCAGTGATTGGGTTTTTTTAACCCAGTGATTGAGTTGTTTTAACCCAGCGAATGGATTGTTTTAACCCAGTGATTGGGTTGTTTTAACCCAGGGAATGGATTGTTTTAACCCTACATTTGGGTTGTTTTAACCCAGTGATTGGGTTGTTTTAACCCAGTGATTGAGTTGTTTTAACCCAGTGATTGGGTTGTTTTAACCCAGGGAATGGATTGTTTTAACCCTACATTTGGGTTGTTTTAACCCAGTGATTGAGTTGTTTTAACCCAGGGAATGGATTGTTTTAACCCAGCGAATGGATTGTTTTAACTCAGTGATTGAGTTGTTTTAACTGGTTTGTTTTAAATTGGGTTAAATGTTTGCCCAAGCTGCTGGGTAGTTTTATTTAACCCAACTATTGTTTACAAATGACTGTATTGCTTCCTTAAAATGAACCCAAAGTATGTTGGGAATTAACATTTATTAATATGTTTAACAAATGAAGTTCAATGAATAATAATTAAACAATAAGCATTTATTAAATTGCTTATTAATAAATGTTCACCTTTTGATTATTATTGTTGCCTTTGTGTCTGATTTTTTTAATTTTGGGTTCATTTTAAGTCAGACATATAGTATTTTTTAAACAATGGTTGGGTTAAATAAAACTGCCCAACTTGTTGGGCAAACATCTAACCCAACCGCTGGGTTAAAACAACCCAATCGCATGGTTTGTCCATTTTCAACCCAACTTGGGTTGTTTTTAACCGAGTGCATTTCTCCAGTAAGTATGGGAATCTGTGCCATCATGAATGCTATAATAACAAACACATGCATGTGATTTACTCCTATATTACACACATTACTAAAGACTTAAACATATTCTATGTCTCAAACCCTTTCTGTGACTTAAACACAACATATGTTCATGTTTTAAACTTTTTGTTGCACACAATGCGCGCTCCGTCGCTTTAATAAGTCCTGCACGGACGCAGTGAACCACGTGGTCCCCTAGTGCCGCGCTGTGATTTTCTATTGGCTCATACTCCATCCCTCCCCCCCCGGCCTCAGACTCGCCCTGATTGGTCCGTGTGTGGGTGTGTTTTCGGCATTGAGCCGTCCTGTTGTTTGAGCCGCTAAACCCTCCATTGGCTGTCGAGTGTCTAGTACGCGACTGACTCCACCGCGCCATTGGTCATCTGCACAGACACAGTCGATCGTGATTGGTTGACGCATAGGCGAGCGCCAGTGAATGCGGAAGTAGTGCGCTCTACTGAGTCACCGTTGTGTCAGCTGATTCTTTCACTGTGAGTATCGTGATCATATTTCATTTTCTGGGTGTTTAACTTGATTTTTCCTTCATGTGTTCGCGGGTACGTTAGGCTGGTTATTGTATAAACTAAATACGCGTGGTTTAGCGAGGTTTTTACGTGGGTTATGCCAGCCATGTGTGTTTGTATGTGGATGCATTGGCCAGCTGGGATGTTTTACAGGCAGTAAAATCCTCCACCCATACTAAACACACACAGACACACACACACACACCGAGTAAAGGCCACCAGCTGTGCTGAACTGATGGGAACTCGCATGTGAAGAGTATGTTGGTAAACTGTATTTCATTATTGATTATTTCAGTATATATACAATACATACGAGCACTTTTACAACTAATGCACAATCGTTGTGTAACAAAATGCTTCTGAATACAAGACTTTTCTGTAAAAAAAAGGGGATACATTTGCATTACATTTTAATATTGGTATTGCAGAGCAATTATGCACGATTCTCTTAAAAATGTCAAATATTGTAACATTTATTCTTTTAAATGTTCTTGTAAAAAAAGTGACAATTGCTTGCATATCATGGTAATATTGGTGTTTTATCGTTATTCACTCTCATTTAATTTAAGGTTTATATTAGTATTATGATTATTTGTGCCTTTTAAGTGTGAATTAATAATTTTTTTTTAGCAGATGTCATTCTAAACTTCTTGCCTGACATCTTGATCACAAAATTCTTGAGCAGTTTTTGGATAAGGGCGCCCGATGAACACCTGCTGTGCACTTTCACATTGCTTGTGTATTTATGGAATTTATGGATGTATTTATGGAAGCTTATTTCCGCCACAGAATAAATTTTTTTAAAAGATAAGTGTGACTTTTTATCTCAAAATTGCGCGTTTACAGCTTGCAATTCTAACTTCCAAAATTGCGAGATATGAAGTCAGAATTATGAGAAAAACAGCAAAATATAAAGTCGCAATGCGAGAAAAAAGTCAGAATTGTACTTATGGAAGCTTGTTTACACCTCAGAATAAACAATATAAAAGGTAATTGTGACTTTCTCTTACGATTCTGACTTTTTTTCTCATTACGTGGTTATATTTTCTCATTATGTGGGCGCAATTTTGAGTCTCAATTGCGTGATATAAAGTCACGATGGTGTTAAAAACGAAGTCAAAAGTGCAAGATATAAAGAGTGTGTGAGTTATAAAGTCAGAATTGTGACTTTGTTGCACATTTCTGACTTGATATCTCGCAATTCCGACTTGATATCTTGCAATTCCGACTTGATATCTCGAAATTTTGACTTGATATCTTGCTATTCAAACTTGATATCTTGCAGTCTCGCAATTCCGACTTGATATCTCGCAATTCCGACTTGATATCTTGCAATTCCGACTTGATATCTCGCAATTCCGACTTGATATCTTGCAATTCTGACTTGATATCTCTCAATTCCAACTTGATATCTTGGAATTCCGACTTGATATCTCGGAATTCCGACTTGATGTCTCGGAATTCCGACTTGATATCTCGCAATTCAGGCTTGATACCTTGCAATCTCGCAATTCCAACTTGATATCTCAATTTCGACGTGATATCTTGCAATCTCGCGATTCCGACTTGATATCTTGGAATTCCGACTTGATTTCTTGGAATTCCGACTTGATATCTCGCAATTCATACTTGATATCTCGCAATTCAGACTTGATACCTTGCAATCTCGCAATTCCGACTTGATTTCTCGCAATTCCGACTTGATACCTTGCAATCTCGCAGTTCCGACTTGATATCCCGCAATTCTGACTTGAAATCTCGAAATTTCGACTTGATATATTGCTATTCAAACTTGATATCTTGCAATCTCGCAATTCTGACTTGATATCTTGCAATCTTGCAATTCCGACTTGATATCTCACAATTCCGACTTGATATCTCGCAATTCTGACTAGATATCTTGCAATCTCGCAATTCCAACGTGATATTTCGCAATTCCGACTTTATATCTTGCAATTCCAACTTGATATCTCGCAATTCAGACTTGATATCTCACAATTCCAACTTGATATCTCGCAATTCCGACTTGATATCTTGCAATCCTGCAATTCCGACTTGATATCTCGCAATTCCAACTTGATATCTCGCAATTCCGACTTGATATCTTGCAATCTCGCAATTCCGACTTGATATCTCGGAATTCTGACTTGATATATTGCTATTCAAACTTGATATCTTGCAATCTCACAATTCTGACTTGATATCTTGCAATCTTGCAATTTCGACTTGATATCTCGCAATTCCAACTTGATATCTCGCAATTCCGACTTGATATCTTGCAATCCTGCAATTCCGGATTGATATCTCGCAATTCCAACTTGATATCTCGCAATTCCGACTTGATATCTTGCAATCTCGCAATTCCGACTTGATATCTCGGAATTCTGACTTGATATATTGCTATTCAAACTTGATATCTTGCAATCTCACAATTCTGACTTGATATCTTGCAATCTTGCAATTCCAACTTGATATCTCACAATTCCGACTTGATATCTTGCAATCTCGCAATTCCGACTTGATATCTCCTAATTCTGACTTGATATATTGCTATTCAAACTTGATATCTTGCAATCTCACAATTCTGACTTGATATCTTGCAATCTCACAATTCCGACTTGATATCTTGCAATTCCGACTAGATATCTTGCAATCTCGCAATTCCAACGTGATATTTCGCAATTCCGACTTGATATCTTGCAATTCCAACTTGATATCTCGCAATTCAGACTTGATATCTCGCAATTCCAACTTGATATCTCGTAATTCCGACTTGATATCTCGGAATTCTGACTTGATATCTCGCAACTCCGACTTGATATCTCGCAATTCCGACTTTATAACACACTCAAACAAACGCACACACTCTCTCTCTCACACACACTCACTTTATATTTTGCAATTGTGCGTTGATATTATGTAATTCTGAGAGAAAAAGTCAGAATTGTGAGAGAAAGTCGCAATTACCTTTCTATATATTTGTTTATTCTAATGCAGCGAATGGAACGATGTTTGCGATAGAGTTTTCCTATCTGTAATGAAGGATGACTGTCCTGATCGTGTAATCAGAGAACTCTCCCAGTGAGCTCCAGTGATTGGCAGCTCTTCAAACCCACTGTATCCGTTCACATTGCCTGGGCTCAGCGTTGCTCTCGCTGCTTCAGGTGAAATGTCTAATTGATGGCTGTGCTCGTGTTACAGGTCAGACCGCTCTTTAAATAGCCCATGACTGCCCGCGCACCGCTCCAGATCCAGATCCTGTAGCCTGAGACCGTATGTTTATGATCTCGACGTTAATATAGTTCTCCTGTAAGGAAGTTTGATGGCAGTTAAACGGTTAACCGTAAGATGGTTGAGTGTATCTCTATGGACGGAGATAGTGGCTTTTTACTGCTTCCTTTAAATCCCACAAATGGACATGAAACCATGTGTTTGTGAGGGTGTTGCAACTTTTAATAGCAGTGTCAAACATTATTATTATTTTTATCATTTATTATCTATGCTCAGGTCGCAGATGCTTGTTTTATTGCTCTTTAATCGGATGTTTTGAGTGTTTTTACCTCTTGCACTTTGACATGTTGTGTTTGTGTAACTCCCTCATATCTCTAGAGTGATAATGTGAACTAGATGATGATTGATGGAACTCTTTCGGTTTTGTGCGCACTGAACTTTGACATGAAGGGGTTTAAATGATTAAATGGTTGATAGTAGACGAGCTTGTTTATATCTTCTGTTTTTCCAATGTCGAGTTTTGGGGGAAAATCGGAGCAAATTTCAGGAGAATATAGAAGTGAAACTTTCTTTTCTTGGTATGGAGAAGTGATACTGAGGTCACGAGCAGAAGCATTTAAATTGAATTCTGCCTAGAAACAGAGAGAGAGAGAGACACACACACACACACACACACACACACACACACACACCTTACCCATCACTACTAAGAGCCTAACCTGAACCCTGACCCTAAACTTGCCCTTGACCTCATTATAACCTGATCCCTAAAGCCAGGTCTTGACCCTCACACAGGCCTCTAACGGCTCTCAGAAAGCGAGGACTGGTCAGAACGTCCACACTGGTCCTCACAAAGTTGTACAAGTCAAGTACACTCTTGTGCACACTCACTCACACTCACTCACACACACGCACACACACGCAGACACCCTCCTACACACACTCCTGCACAGTGCACACACGTTCACACACTCTCACACAGAGACACACGCACACACACTCACACACACAGACACACACACACACACAGACAAACACAGTCACACACACGCTCACACAGACACACAAACACACTCTCACGCAGACACCCTCCTACACACACTCCTGCACGCACACACTCACACACACACATTCACACTCACACTCTCACACACACAGACACACACACACACGCTCACACTCACACAGCAGACACACACACACACTCACTCCTGCACACACACTCACACACATGCACCCACACACATACAGACACACACTCCTGCACACACACACTCTCTCACACAAACACACACACACACAGACACACACATGCTCACGCACGCACGCACGCACACACGCTCACACTCTCACACACACTCTCACACACACACTCACACACACACTCACACACACACACACACACACACACACACACACGCTCACACTCACTCACACACACTCTCACACACAAACACACACACTCTCTCTCTCTCACACGCACACACTCACTCCTGCACACACACTCCTACACACACTCACTCTCTCTCACTCACACACACTCTTGCACACACTTCTCACACACTCACTCTCTCACTCATGCACACACTCACACACACTCTCTCACACACGCTCACTCATGCACACACTCACGCACACTCTTGCACGCACACTCCTACACACTCACACACGCACACTCCTACACACACTCACACACACACACACACACACACACACACAAGTTTTTCTCTTCACAGATCTGTGAAAGCATCGCTGTATTCTGCTGTCCGGCCAGTAGATGGCGATGTCACTTTGTAGAAACACTACGCGTCTATAGACTGAACAAGTAATAAGCAAGCCCATGACATCACCGTTTTCACAAACTCACGTTTTTGTAGTTTCACACGCAGGCGATAACGGTGTCGGTATCAAAAATGTGCACTTTGAAACAAAAATGCCCTTGCCGTGTAAACGAAAGGCCAAAATGCAAACATTTCCTGTTTTTTTGTGGAAAACTGTGTGTTGTAAACATCACCTTTCACCACAATTTTAACTTATTTGCCAGGAGAAAATGCATTCATAGACGATCTTAGCGCCTGAGAGTTATTAATGCATTTGCATTGGCTGTGCTTCCCTCTCACCAGTTTTTATCCTCAGGGAGATAAATTAGATCCGATTGTCATCTATGCTAAACACAGCCTCACGAAATTAAATTTTCCGTGACGGGCGGTTTCAGTGCATTGAATTAGCTCAGCTGATGACGCCAGTGTGTGTATCTGTGTTTTGAGCTGATGTCCAGCCTGATAAAGTCTTGAGGTCAGTGAGGGTGTGTTGGGTCAACCTGTCTGTGATTGGGCTGCATATATCTGCTGTAAATGCGACCGGGTTCCCTGCCTCTGTCCCAAACACATATGCATAATTACATGTTGTATATAGGTCGTTTACATGATTAAAGTAACATTACAGTTAAGATATGCCTCTTACTCAAAAACCTTATGAGGGCAAAAAATGGAAAGCAAAAAAGCAAAAATAATCGTTCATTAATCGTAATCGGGGTAAAATGTTCAATTAATCGAGGTTTTTATTTTTGGTCAAATCGTTACCTATAACATTCTGTATATAGGTCATTTACATGATTAAAGTAATATTAAAGTTAAGAAATGCCTCCTAGTTTTAATCATTTAAATGTGTCTTGGCAAAAACTTCTGGCAGCTTTAGTCGTTGTTTATGCACATGTATATCTTCAAAATAGACGACTAGCTATACATCAACTCTGCTGAAAGCTCCTGTATGTGAACCTTTTGCAGATAAATACAAGTGCATTTTCGGTTACTATTGACACAAATCAATAAGTAAATCATACTCAACTATTATAGTAAACAACTTTTCCTAATTAGGCCTACTCTGTATACATTTTATGATGAATAGTATCATTAGTTATACACAATGTTTAAAATGCTTCTTGTGTTTATATATATTCATTATAAAATGGCTTAAGTACTCTACCCTTCCTGAAATACAATTAATATTGTCATCATTCATTGATTTCATGTTATAATAATATACCAAATTCACAAGCAGGGCTCGACATTACCGCTTGTCCGGGACAAGTGGGTTTTTTGAAGGGGCAAGTGAAAAACAATTTTACTTGCCCGACGGACAAGTATCCTGGTTAAAACATCAAAACAAAAAATAACTAGGGAATCACCAAAGTGCAATAATGATTCTGCATCAGTTAGTGTAAGTGGAGATTGACAGTGGATTAGAGCTGCAACTAACGATTATTTTTTCTGTCGACTAATCTAACGATAATTTTTTCGATTAGTCGACTAATCTAACGATTATTTTTCCAGATTAATCTTATTACTCTTTTTTACTTATTATTGTATTTCAAAGAGGGTAGTGAATTTGTATATTATTTTAACATGAAATCAATGAATGATGACAATATTTATTGTATTTCAGGAAGGGTAGTGTACATAGTATGCCATTTTATAATGAAATATATGAACAAGAAGCTTTTTAAACATAATATATAATGATACTATTCATCATAAAATGTATACAGAGTAGGCCTAATTAGGAAAAGTTGTTTACTATAGTAGTTGAGTATGATTTACTTATTGATTTGTGTCAATAGTAAACGAAAATGCACTTGTATTTATCTGCAAAAGGTTCACATACAGGAGCTTTCAGCAGTTTTAATATAGTATAACTAGTCGTCTATTTTGAAGATACATGTGCATAAACAACGACTAAAGCTGCCAGAAGTTTTTGCCCAAACTTCAAAGACACATTTAAATGATTAAAGCTAGAGGCATATCTTAACTTTAATGTTACTTTAATCATGCAAACTACCTATATACAGCATGTAATTATGCATATGTGTTTGGGACAGAGGGGAACCGGGTCGCATTAACAGGAGATATATGCAGCCCATAATAAATAAAAGCACGAGACGTACTGGGGTCGGAGAAGAACCCCGGAAAATGTGGCGCGTTCAGCTGCGCGAGAGAACATTGGCAGCAGGGTTGCCAGGTTTACACAACAAAACCCACCCATTCGTTACTCAAAACTAGCCCAAAACAAGCCCAATCGCGTTTCGGGGAGGTTCTCTGGAAAACATCGCGTTCGGGGGGTTAAATATGTGTGTGTTTTTGCTTCAACCCGCGGACATGAGACACAGCCCGCGGCATCAGTGTAGAAGTAGTAGCCCAATTCCGCGGAAAAAACGCGGACTTGGCAACACTGACTGGCAGTGTGAAAGCTCCCGCTCTCCACGCGCACAGCTTCTGCTCTGCCACCGCGCGCAGTGTGAAACCGGCGTTACAGAGCGAACAAAGCACAGTTTTATTCGGCTTCTGTTTAAAGTAAAAACGGAAAATAACCGACAGATTAGTCGACTAATCGGAAAATAACCGATAGATTAGCCGACCAATCAGAAAATAACCGATAGATTAGCCGACCAATCAGAAAATAACCGACAGATAAGTCGACTAATCGGAAAATAACCGATAGATTAGTCGGCAATCAGAAAATAACCGACAGATTAGGCGACTAATTGAAAATAACTGATAGATTAGTCGACAAAAAAAGGAAAAGAAACGACAGATTAGTCGACTAATCGAAAACAACCGATAGATTAGTCGACTAATCGAAAACAACCGATAGATTAGCCGCCCAATCAGAAAATAACCGACAGATTATTCGACCAATCAGAAAATAACCGACAGATTAGTCGACTAATCGGAAAATAAGCAATAGATTAGCCGACCAATCAGAAAATAACCGACAGATTAGTCGACTAATCGAAAAATAGCCGATAGAGTAGTCGCCCAATCAGAAAATAACTGACAGATTAGTCGACTAATCGAAAATAACTGATAGATCAGTCAACAAAAGGAAAATAAACGACAGATTAGTCGACTAATCGAAAATAACTGATAGATTAGCCGACCAATCAGAAAATAACCGACAGGTTAGTCGATCAAGTGAAAAATAATCGATAGATTAGTTGACTAATCGAAAAACAACGATAGATTAGTCGACCAAGCAGAAAATAAACGTCAGATTAGTCGACTAATCGAGAAATAACCGATAGGTTAGTCGACCAAATGGAAATAACCGACAGATTAGTCGACCAATCAGAAAATAACCGATAGATTAGTCGGCCAACCGGAAAAATAATCGATAGGTTAGTCGACCAATCGGAAAATAACCGATAGGTTAGTCAACCAATCGGAAAATAACCGATAGATTAGCCGACTAATCGAAAAATAACCGATAGATTAGTCGACCAATCGAAAAATAACCGATAGATTAGTCGACCAATCAGAAAATAACCAACAGATTAGTCGACTAATAAAAAAAAACAATTA
Organism: Gobio occitaniae; assembly: GCA_033150135.1. Taxonomy (NCBI): domain Eukaryota; kingdom Metazoa; phylum Chordata; class Actinopteri; order Cypriniformes; family Gobionidae; genus Gobio; species Gobio occitaniae. The sequence continues at coordinate 98,472 of JARQWZ010004522.1, forward strand.
GTCGACAGAAAAAATTATCGTTAGTGGCAGCTCTAATCTACTGTTGTCGTCAACACAAACGGGGCTCATGTCTGGCTGCTGTGTGGACGTTGGTGTAGTTTTCACAGAGCTGACCGCTGGATAAACGGCTCAGGCTGTTCAGGTAAATATTTTTCACTTCGGCCGTTCCAAAGTTTCACTCATGTTTATGTTGATAACTTTTGAGCCCTAAAGGCTAGAAAAAAAATGTTTTCCCTCTGATTCCTTGGCTCAAGCCGATTCGATTGCTCGTCATTTTCCGTCATGGAAATTTTCCCACCATTTTGAATTTTCCGAAAAACCTACTTTTGCAAACTCCTCCTAGACTGTTGCTCTGATTTTCACAAAATTTGAACCAGATCATCTTCAGACCATGCTGACAAAAATTTTTGGAATTCAAGTTGATTCGTCAAATCGTTTTTGATAAACACGCGAACAAATTTTACGTAGCGTTTGCAAAAATACACTTAAGGCTATATCTCCGCAACGCTTTATCGTATTCAAACCAAACTTGGTACATGTCATCACAAGCATGACCTGAGGCAACATGCAGTGTTTCAGAACAGCGCCACCTACTGGTCCGAAGATATGAAAAATGGCTATTTTTGCTTATAACTTTTGACCCGTTTGTCCAAAAATCATAAATCTCGTTACATTCATATATCCAATATTACCATATCGGCCATTTTAAATGATGTGCTAAAATGCTGTATTTTATCAACGCATGAACGGATTGTTACGAAACTCGGTATGGGTCAACAGCACGATGCCTTGAAGGAGCCTTAGAAACAGCACCACCTAGTGGATAATTTTTTTTCAAACGCTTATAACTTTGGGTGTGATTGACTTATTTTCATGGGAGTAACTTTTATCTCCTGAATCCTTACACACACACACACACACACACATACACACAACAATACATTTGTTATTGCTGTTCAGTTCATTGCATTTTGATGTTCATGTTGTGTTTTTTTTACTCAATATGTTCCAAAAGATGGGCAAAAATCTTCCACTAAACCATGTCAAATTATCCATGTTATCCCCACGAATGAAAGTTAGAAATCTTTTATAAAGTGAATCTGATTTTGTGTGAAAATCCATTTAAAAAAATATTTTTTAATTTATTTATATAAATTTAAAACTTATTATAAATACTCCAAAAACTGCACAGGTGTTAAGTAAAAACATTAATAAACAGAGTAAAATTACATTTTGTTGCCTGGGGTCTGTGGAGACCCCAAAGACCCGGAGTGTAATTCCCAAATGAAGACAAAGGGAAGAGGGTCCATATAGACCCAGGTGTTCGACTGCACTTGTCTATCAGTCGATCAGCTATTGGTGATTTCTGAAATGCATGGAGTAATGGTGGGGTTCATCATTCCTGTGCTGTGTAAAGTCAGATTAGGGCAGGCGTGTTTGGACCCGTGTGGGTGTGGCTGTGGGAATGCGGATCTCTCCATTTACTCAAAGGCTTTGCTGTTCTGGAAGTGTTTGGCATGGACTCCGGT
>JARQWZ010004523.1:0-32500 GCA_033150135.1 Gobio occitaniae
CACATTCATAACCAAAAAATCAAAAAGCGCCTATTTTTGGGGGGAGTTATTACAGCTCAGACAACATACACTCACATGTTTATCACTTTAGCAGTGCTTATGAAACTGCAAAGGGTTTCCTGTAAGATGACACCAGTATTGTGTGTTTAAAGACTCTCTGTGTGTGTGTGTGTGTGTGTGTGTGTGTGTGTGTGTGTGTGTGTGTGTGTGTGTGTGTGTGTGTGTGTGTGTGTGTGTGTGTGTGTGTGTGAGTGTGTGTGTGTGTGTGTGTGTGTGTGTGTGTGTGTGTGTGTGTGTGTGTGTGTGTGTGTGTGTGTGTGTGTGTGTGTGTGTGTGTGTGTGTGGGCATGTTTTTGTGAAATATCAGGACACAAATGTGTATAATGACATGGGTATTACAAAAAGAGGGTGAAATATGAGGACGTTGCCCATGTGTGTGTGTGTGTGTGTGTGTGTGTGTGTGTGTGTGTGTGTGTGTGTGTGTGTGTGTGTGTGTGTGTGTCTGTGTGTGTGTGTGTGTGTGTGTGTGTGTGTGTGTGTGTGTGTGTGTGTGTGTGTGTGTGTGTGTGTGTGGGAAGCTTTTCAGTTTGGGTCGGACAAATCCAGGTGGAAATGCTCCCAGAGCTCAGGAAAGAAGAAGAGAAAGCAAGGACGTTTAAATGTACTGTAACTCAAATGTGCTGTAGGAAATATTTTAGATTTGATATAAAATACATATATTTACTAACTATTTTTTTTACTATAAAATCAAATGTGTCCCAAATTTGAAGTTGATATCACAAAGATTAAAGTTCCCATGAGATTTTTGTTTAGGTGTAATACCAAAAAGAGCCACCGGGTGACACACGTTCAATTCATTAATTTATTTTATGCTTTCTCTATGATTTCTGTCCAAATATTAATTCTATCACAAAATATGGAACCTTGAGACTCGCGAGATGTGTTTTGTCAAGATTAGAAAAGGTTTTGATTATAAATCAAACCCACTAGGAGCCCACTAGAAGAATTTACATGAATAATCTATCACTGTTCCTACATCCTTTAAAAAATATATATATTTAGGAGACTTAGACCCTTCAAACGATATATAGTTTGTCATGATTGGAAAAGGATTTAATTATAATATGGTGAAGTAAACATATGCGTCCGGTTGCCATGACGACACTGATGATGTACAGTAAGAGTTTGGACACTTCATGATGCTTCTGCTTCACCATTGAAATGTTAAACCACTGGTCTACAAAACTAATTTTGAGCATTTTAGGTTTTTATAGACTCGTGTAGTGTGTGTGAGAACAAAACTGGCCACTCACCGGAGGACGGACAGGAGAGGACAGGGTCATAATCCATCCGCGATTGGTGTGATTTATGGTGAGACAGAGAGAGAGAGAGTTTAGCACAGACTTCTGTACACACTAACAGGAGCAGAGGAAGAGATGTGTGTGAGTGTGTGTGTGTGTGTGTGTACCTGTGTGTTCTCCCGGACGACGGCGATGACCTGCAACACATTCATTAGCCTCAGATATCTTAGCCTGGCGATGTTCTTCCGCTAGCACAGCTTCTGCTTCCGCCAGTGAGCGCTGACGTCTCTGCTGAAAGCCCAGAGCATGACTGCACAGATTTCAGAGGATTACAGCAGAAGCTTTATCACATCCAGCACCTGGACCGCAGAGATCCAGAGGAAGGACCAATGCGGAGCTAACAGCACCAGGGAGAGAGCTGGGCTAACACCTGAGGTTAAGAATAGCCTGCTGCTGATCTGACAGCTGACCAATGCCTGTGCAGCGGGGGAACGCTGGAGGGCTTGAGCTGGAGAGAGGATACAGTGACTCTGAGGCTTTTAAAGCCTCTTGATGCTAAGTTTGGCCTTAGTCACAAACTGTACACACACACACACACACACGTGCATGCTTAAGCCCTTAAGCCACTGACATGGGCAGAACAATTAGTTTTAATATCATAAATTCTACATATTAAAATATTATAGTTTAATAGCTCTAGTTTTCATTAATATTCTATATAAAGATCAGACAGTGCACTATATAGTGGATAGGGAACGATCATACAGTGCATTATATATAGGGAACCGTGCACTATATAGTGGATAGGGAACGATCATACAGTGCATTATATATAGGGAACCGTGCACTATATAGGGGATAGGGAACGATCAGACAGGGCACTATATAGGGGATAGGGAACGATCAGACAGTGTACTATATAGGGGATAGGGAATGATCAGACAGTGCACTATATAGGAGATTGGGAAACGATCAGACAGTGCACTATATAGGGGAAAGGGCACGATCAGACAGGGCACTATATAGGAGATTGGGAAACGATCAGACAGTGCACTATATAGGGGAAAGGGCACGATCAGACAGTGCACTATATAGGGGATAGGAAACGATCAGACAGTGCACTATATAGGGGAAAGGGCACGATCAGACAGTGCACTATATAGGGGATAGGAAACGATCAGACAGGGCACTATATAGGGGAAAGGGCACGATCAGACAGTGCACTATATAGGAGATTGGGAAACGATCAGACAGTGCACTATATAGGGGAAAGGGCACGATCAGACAGTGCACTATATAGGGGATAGGAAACGATCAGACAGTGCACTATATAGGGGATAGGGAACGATCAGACAGGGCATTATATATAGGGAACCGTGCACTATATAGGGGATAGGGAACGATCAGACAGTGCAATATATAGGGGATAGAGATCAGACAGTGCACTATATAGGAGATTGGGAAACGATCAGACAGTGTACTATATAGGGGAAAGGGCACGATCAGACAGTGCACTATATAGGGGATAGGAAACGATCAGACAGTGCACTATATAGGGGATAGGGAACAATCAGACAGTGCTCTATATAGGGGATAGGAAACGATCAGACAGGGCTTTATATAGGGGATAGAGAACGATCAGACAGTGCACTATATAGGGGATATGGAATGATCAGACAGTGCACTATATAGGGGATATGGAATGATCAGACAGTGCACTATATAGGGGATATGGAATGATCAGACAGTGCACTATATAGGGGATATGGAATGATCAGACAGTGCACTATATAGAGGATAGGGAACAATCAGACAGTGCACTATATAGGGGATAGGAAACGATCAGACAGTGCACTATATAGGGGATAGGGAACAATCAGACAGTGCACTATATAGGGGATAGAGAACGATCAGACAGTGCACTATATAGGGGATAGAGAACGATCAGACAGTGTATTATATAGGGGATAGAGAACGATCAGACAGTGCACTATATAGGGGATAGGGAACAATCAGACAGTGCACTATATAGGGGATAGAGAACGATCAGACAGTGCACTATATAGGGGATAGAGAACGATCAGACAGTGCACTATATAGGGGATAGAGAACGATCAGACAGTGCACTATATAGGGGATAGGGAACAATCAGACAGTGCACTATATAGGGGATGGGGAACGATCAGACAGTGCACTATATAGGGGATAGAGAACGATCAGACAGTGCACTATATAGGGGATAGAGAACGATCAGACAGTGTATTATATATAGGTAATAGGGAACAGAAATATATAGTCTATAGTCTCAAATATACTTCATAATCAAACTATCATAACTGTTAATGAGCTCATCTGTCGACATATTACTAGAATATTACTAGGATTGTTAATATGATTACCTACGGCCGAATCACAGCCGCGCTGATATACAGTCATATCGCACGGCTACAAGTGTAATAATGCGTTTATACAACAGATCGACGGCACAAGAGTGTAAATAAATCGGAAACAACAACGTAGTGTAGAGCCAGGATATTTTTTTATATAACTCAGATTATATTCGTCTGAAAGAAGAATGTCATACACACCTAGGATGAGCTGAGGGAGAGTAAATCATGGGGTAATCTTCATTATCGGGTGAACTAACCCTTTAAACCCACCCAATACCTAAACTTAACAACTACCTTACTAACTATTAATAAGCAGTAATTAGAGTTTATTGAGGCAATGTTGAGAATTGGACCCTAAACTAAAAATAAAGTTTAATATTCCAAGATAAAAGTGCATTGCCATGAGGTGCAGGTAAGAGACTGGAAGAGTAAACTTGTTTCAGAAAGCATCCTGGTTATTTTTTACAGAAGTGAAAACACGACGAGCTGTAAAGGCATTCATATAAAGGCCATACAGTATGTGGTTAGAGTCACATGATGATCAAGCCATTCTTTAAATATTTGGTCAGCACAGCTCTGACAAAACAGCATGCATGCAACCGGAGCTTTGTAATTACTGAGAAAAGGTTTCTAGCTTTGTTATACAGCAAGCAGTGCATTCATAGGAGAGAATGGTGTGTAACCGAAGCCCTGACCCCGTTCCACAGGCCCCTCACCTCAGACTGCAGGCTCTCCGGTAAACATCAGGCTCTCAGCTGGGCGAGCGGCTGCAGAACCGGTCCTTCCCTGACACCTGTGCGCTGTGAACTCGGCCCAGCGGGTTCTGCTCGCCCTCCGCGCCTGAAACCCAAGCGCAGCTCTAATGTTACACCACACAAACAAGGGTGTGTGAGAGAAGCTGAGCGCAGCCAATGGCAGAGCAGCAACGCAAACAATACCTGTGATATCAGAATAAATGTGTGTGTGTGTGTTCACATACACACGCTGAGTTTCTTCCCACAGGGTTTGTGAAAGTGAAATAATCCGTCAGTATAGGATCAAGGTCTGAACAAACAAAGGGACGCTCTCTGATTTAAACTGTTCTGGGCTCTATGAACTTGTGCGTTAAAGCAACACTATGTAAATTTTTTGTGTTCAAAATTTACAAAATGTATATAATGAGTGAGTACACCATGAATCCATTTTCCAAACTGTGTTTTTGTCTTACCCTGAATCACTATAGTACACTTATAATCAGTGTTGGGGAAAGTTACTTTGAAAAGTAATGCGTTATAATATTGCGTTACTCCCTTAAAAGTAACTAATTGGGTTACTCAGTTACTTTTTAAGAAAAGTAATATGTTACAATATTGCGTTACTCTTAAAAAGTAACTAATTGAGTTACTTCATTACTTTTTAAGAAAAGTAATACGTTACAATATTACGTTACTCCCTTAAAAAGTAACTAATTGAGTTACTTAAATATTTTTTAAGAAAAGTAATGTTACAATATTACGTTACTCCCTTAAAAAGTAACTAATTGAGTTACTTAGTTACGTTTTAAGAAAAGTAATGCGTTACAATATTGCGCTACTCCCTTAAAAAGTAACTAATTGAGTTACTTAGTTACATTTTAAGAAAAGTAATTTGTTACAATATTACGTTACTCCATTAAAAAGTAACTAATTGAGTTACTTAGTTACTTTTTAAGAAAAGTAATTCATTATAATATTGCGTTACTCCCTTAAAAAGTAACTAATTGAGTTACTTCGTTACATTTTAAGAAAAGTAATTCGTTACAATATTGCGCTACTCCCTTAAAAAGTAACTGATTGAGTTACTTAGTTACTTTTTAAGAAAAGTAATGCGTTACAAGATTATGCTACTCCCTTAAAAAGTAACTAATTGAGTTACTTCGTTACATTTTAAGAAAAGTAATACGTTACAATATTACGTTACTCCTTCAAAAAGTAACTAATTGAGTTACTTAGTTACTTTTTAAGAAAAGTAATGCGTTACAATATTACGTTACTCCCTTAAAAAGTAGCTAATTGAGTTACTTTGTTACATTTTAAGAAAAGTAATGCGTTACAATATTACGTTACTCCCTTAAAAAGTAACTAATTGAGTTACTTCGTTACATTTTAAGAAAAGTAATGCGTTACAAGATTACGCTACTCCCTTAAAAAGTAACTAATTGAGTTACTTCGTTACATTTTAAGAAAAGTAATGCGTTACAATATTACGTTACTCCCTTTAAAAGTAACTAATTGAGTTACTTCGTTACATTTTAAGAAAAGTAATGCGTTTCAATATTACGTTACTCCCTTAAAAAGTAACTAATTGAGTTACTTAGTTACTTTTTAAGAAAAGTAATGCGTTACAATATTATGTTACTCCCTTAAAAAGTAAGTAATTGAGTTACTTCGTTACATTTTAAGAAAAGTAATTTGTTACAATATTGCGCTACTCCCTTAAAAAGTAACTGATTGAGTTACTTAGTTACTTTTTAAGAAAAATAATGCGTTACAATATTACGTTACGCCCTTAAAAAGTAACTAATTGAGTTACTTCGTTACATTTAAAGAAAAGTAATGCGTTACAATATTGCGTTACTTAGTTACTTTTTAAGAAAAGTGATATGTTACAATATTACGTTACTCCCTTAAAAAGTAATTAATTGAGTTACTTAGTTACTTTCGTCCACCGCTCCCTTTCGGAGCACATAGAGAAGCTACGGTGGCCGACACAGGACAAAGATGTGGTCATCTGAGACAGCAGAGAGTAGCTAGCGCTCTGTAGAGAAGTTTGTCCCTTTAGAGCTACTGTAGAAGCATGACGGTGCAAAATGGCGGCTTCACTGTAAGGGACCCGCAGTGTGTGGAGATAGAAACGGCTCATTCTAAGGTCATAAAAATATAACGCTTCATTATGTAAGGTCTTTATACTCCTCTGAAAACACAGTAATGTATATTATACTGCATTTCTGTTAATAGATCCTCATAAATATTACACATTGCACCTTTCATTAACAAGGATTTTTTTGATAGCATGTTAATCATTGGATTGTGACTGTGAGGTAGATTTCCTTTTCCTTTGTCTGTGTCATGTTTTGGCAAGACGGATTTATGTTTGGAAATAAAGGCCTCAGTGTAGCTGAAGGAAGCGCTGGACACAAAGAACAAAAAATCTATTCAACACACGAATAGCGGCTTCTACTATAGCAAAGGCTTCACTCATGAATCTGCCTCAACTGCCCATAGCTAAACTAAAGGGATAGTTCACCCAAAAAAAGAGTAATCATTTGTTGTTCCAACCCTGTATGAGTTTCTTCTGTTGAACACAAGAGGATATTTTGAAGAATGTCAGTACTCAGTTGACAGCACCATTGATTTACATGATAAAAATACATTGGACGTCAATTTGTGCCGTCAACTGAGTACTGACATTCTTCAAAATATCCTTTTATGTGTTCAACAGAAGAAACTCATACAGTGTGAACTATCCCTTTAATATTCATAATCCTTCACTATAGTAGAATTCAGAATTATTACTATCACTTACCCAGCATCTGCCTTTCAGCCAATCAGTTCATCCCGCAGGGTAATCAAGAGATTATATTAATATTCAAGAGGGTGAATCAATGAAATTGTCAAAAATTATTCAGGTCATATGGAAGGCAGCGTGTTTCCTCCACATAAAATAATAATAATAATAATACAAAATTAATTGTGACTTTTTCCTCACAATTCCAATGGAAAAGAATGTCTGAAATGCAAGATATAAAACAATTTTAAGAAAAAAGTATTCTGTGAGAGTTTGTTTCCGCCGCAGAATAAAACATTTTAAAAGATAATTGCGACTTTTTATCTCACAATTACATATTTATATCTCGCAATTCAGACTTTAAAACTCGCAATTGTGCGATGAAAAGTCACAATTATTTAAAAAATAAAACAAAAAGGGTAGGCTAGCCTAATTCTGCCTTTTTTCACAATTGTGATTTTATATCACTCAATTCTGACTTTAACTCGCAATTTGACTTTATATTAGAATACAAACTCACAATTGTGCAATAAAAAGTCACAATTATCTTTGAAAATGTTTCATTCTGTGGCGGAAGCAAGCTTCCATATTTCCACAAAATCAAAATCAAGTTATTAGCCTATTTTAGGATCATAAAGATTTTCATATGCGTTTTCCCAAAAATATATATACAGAAGTTCACATGAGTTATTAGAGCGCACAACAAGCGTTGTGAGACTTCAGAAGACTTCTAAATATAGAGTCATAAATAAATATAAATATAGTATACTGTAGAGTGGGGAAAACGTGTTAAATGTTTAATTAAATGTTAAAATGTGTCTAGAATAGTTATCCTAGTTTCAGTGACAATGACTTAAATTATAAACCAAGTATGAAAAAATCGTTTTCATGTTATTAGATTTTTAGCAAAAATGTAATTTGTACCACAGGAGGGGTAAAATGCCCTCACCCTGACAAAGCCATTTGCTTTATACATTTACAGAGAACAAGCATGTTTTAGCTTAAAATAAAAAAAGACAAGCCAAAATAACACTAGATAAATATGAATATTTATTAATGACCCATTTTGAAAAGCAACCTTTTTGATGCTAACTGGCTGCTAACTAGCTAGCTGATGCTAATATGAGGTAATTTTTTAATATAAAGTACACATATTTGTATTCAACCACCTAGTTATATTACACCTGATGTAAACACAAAGAATGTGATGTTCATACCATGGTATCTACAGTAATTATGATACTATACCCCACAGATTAGGTTTGAAAATAACATTATGTCATTGTGAAAATATAATTATCTTTTCCTTAACTACAGGCCTTGCTCTACTCATATCATATACAACTGTGATGTTCTGCAAAACAAGCTTTAGGAGCTTTTTACAAGCTTGCTGTTAAAAATTATATCACTTAACGTGAAATCGGTTTCCTCTCAGGTAACTTACGTCATTAGTGTACGGTTCGCGGTCAAAACTTCTACATCACTCCGGTCACCGTAGCAACAGCACAAACTTATCTTGATTTTATCTAGTGGTTATTTTGGGAAAAACGTTTTCCCCCACTCATATATTGCACGATCATATATTTTTGATCATAAACCGCAGCGTTTGAGACGAGCATTCTTATAATTATCTAATTTTGTGTTACACTGAAGAAATGTCAAACTAAGTGAGTAAATTGTTGTTTTTCTGAAACGCTTTTCTCTTGGGGCACCGCGTGTCCCCTCTGACTGCCCGTACCATGTGTGTCGTGTTGTGTTTTGCTGCAGTAAACACTGTATGATCTGAGCCAGAAGTGCATTATTGACATGACTAGCACTCGTATAACTTCTCTCTATAGTTATATGATATAGATATATAGATATAGTTTGACTGGACATGCTCGGTCTCCAGTTTCTGCTCGCCGGATCGTTAACGCGCGTGTTTAACGCAGGCGTCCACTCAGAAGTGATCAAGTGTGCTGAGGTGGCGCTGCGTGTCACATCTCAGTCACACACACACACTCGGAGCAGTGTGTGTTATTATGCAGTAGCACGTGCTGAGGGTCAGTCGAGCGCCATGGAGGACAAGTCTGTGTCCACGCAGACACTACACAGGGACACTACCAAGGGTGAGACATGCACACTACTGGACCACGTGTGCCCTGTGCTTCACCTAGAGCTCTACATAAACAAATACAGCATTTTATAAGACAACCTAACTTGATATAAAGTAGCGACCGCGGTATGACGATATATACCGTTACCACGGTATATCGCGTCATGTAATTTATCGCACTCCAGAGTGATGAAATGCAGGAATGAGAATGTAAAGTGCGGGTCGTGCTTGATGTTAAGAGTTATAAGCGCAATACATCCTGAAAAGGAACTTGAGGTGCACAGAAAGCGACCGAATTCAGTTCTCTGTCACGTCTAATTGCGCTTGAATTGTCAAATACTAGGGGTGTATAACGATACACTTGTGTCACGATTCGATGTAAATCGCGATACTGAACTCACGATATGATGTTTCCCGATGTTTTAAGTAAAAATAAAGAAGAGGGTTTTTTAATTACTTTTGTATTATTATTAAAATAATAATATTATTAGTGTATTTTTATCAGGACTAGGGCTGTGCGATATTGAAGAAAAATTTTATATGCAATACATTGTTAAATAATGCGATATTCGATATGCAATACGATATTGCTTTTATAATATATTCAAAAAACTATTTAAAATTGACACATTTAGGCCCGGTTTCACAGACAGGGCTTAGCTAAAGCCAGGATTAGGCCTTAGATCAATTAGGACATTTAAGTAACATTTACAAACATGCTTTAGAAAAAAGCATTACTGGTGTGCATCTTGAGACAAAACAATGGCATTGTCATATTTTAAGATATATCAGTGCAAGTTGCTTTCAGTTAAAACAGCTCAAAAATGCATTTTAGTCTGGGACTAGCTTAATCCTTGTCTGTGAAACCGGGGGTCAAGGCCTGTTCACACCGGGACGATTTTCGCGCGCGTTTATCGCCGACGTTTAACGCCTCGTGACTAAACAATGGGCGCCAATGTGAGTGTTCACACCGACGCGTAAAACGCCAGGCGTAAAAGCGTCATTTAAAAAAAAAACGCCTCGGGTTCGTTTTTTTATTTTGACGCGGCGCGTTAAAAACTGGCCGACCAATGAGATCAGCGCTTTTGTTCACGTGCCTGGAGCTGCTGAAGTGACAGTAAAACACGACTTGGTGGCGCTCAAGCACAAAATCGGTCTTGCCGAGCACATATTGATACGAAGAAGAAGTAGTAAGTAGACAAAGAAGAAGATGGGCTGCTAATGCTGCTTACCAGTTTGCAAAAAGTGTGTGAATGGCTTTGCCATAGACATAATATATCTGTGGTTTTGTCAAGCACGTAAATACTGTCTCTCCTTTTCTTCTGTGTGACAAGCGAGTGTCAGAAGCGTAAAGTGCCGCAGCACCATCTTGTGTACCGGGAGCGCATCTACTGAATGCGCACGTTCACTCGCCGCATCGCCAGTGGAAATCGCTTGGGTGTGAACACTCAAGACGCGCCGAAAAACGTCACGAAAAACGCTGGCGATAAGCGCGTGCGATATTCGTCCCGGTGTGTACAGGCCTTTAGTTTCTTTCCCCAACTGATATCTTTCACTTAAAGCATAATCGACTGTGTGTTTACATGAACACTCGTCAAGACAGCCATTTTGACATAACTGTGTGTATTTGACAGTTTGAGTAACAACACACGAAACAGAACTGAAGGGATCACACGCTTTCAGAGAGGCGGCTTGTGCGCATGTATCGGTGTGTGTGTGTGTGTGTGTGTCAGACAGCGCCAGACTGCAAGGAGTTGTTTTTCGCTAGTTATTGTGTTTAATAACTCTTTTTAACGTCAAGCAAGTCACATAAGTATCAGTCGTGTGCTCAGTCTATTCTCTGATATATGCATTAACCTAAAACATACACTTTTCACAATGTTGAAGTAGCCTATTAAACTCATTCTGATATTGCGTGCCGTTGCGATATGCATATTGCGATATGTACATTTACGATATTTCGATATATTGTGCAGCCCTAATCTGGACCCACAAATATTCCGCCATTGCATTATTATACATTATATTCAACATTATATGTAGTCGTTTAATGTAATAATGTCACTAAAACTTTCATTTTTTCTAACAAATCGTTACACCCCTATCAAATACACACACAGTCATATCAAAATGAGTATTAATGTAAAGGCAGCCGGTCATGTCTCTAGTGAAAGTAAACAGTTGTGTGTAAACCGGGTGTGTGTCGGTGTAACGGATCCGTGCGTTTGCTCTTAAAGTGACAGTAGCCTAATAAACCTGTCATTAATGTCAATCAGACAAAAGAGAAAAAACTCTCGGCTGAATAACTTCTCTAGCTTTAATAAGAATACATTGATATTTAATTCACAGTTTATTTTTTACATTTCTGTACTAATTCTAGCTGTTAAATAAACATATTCGTGTTTTTGTCACATTGTATTTGGCCTATTGTTTGTAATTTGCTTCTTTTGTCTTATTTTTAATAACAGAAATTAGATAAAACCACACTAAAATAAATTTATCGTGATATATATTGTTATCGTGAAATAGAATTTGGTTATTTTGCCCAGTTTTGACACTAGAAATCTTTTCTCTTCACTAGCGTCTGTTTTCATAATTTCTAAAGTGTCAATCATCTGAGCTCTGGTGATCGTCGCTCTGTCTGTCCTGAGGTGCTGAATGCAAATAATGCATAATTATGGGTAGTTATGAACTATTACATTAACTATTAACCCTCTGCTGCTCTTCCTTTAGGGGTTGCACTGGTCATCTTCACTGTCATTAGTGACCGGACACCTAAAAATTAAACTTCCTCCACCCCAGTAAAACCAATGCAATTTATTTTTCTTCAATAATATTTTTTTCTTTTTAATTTTGTATTTTGAGATGATTTGATGGTATTTTTTGCAATAATTATGGTCTATTTTTGTCATTAAAAATTATTTTAAAAAAAATATATATATATATATTTTTTTTATTATTAATTATTGCAGTATTTCAGGTTAAAATAGAGACTAGGCCTTCAAAATAATTTTTTTGATGGCAGATTAGCCCCTCTTTTGGAATTATTTAAGAAATCATGCAACTATGGGATGTGTGTAACCACTAGAGGTCTCTATGTGGACGCTTGAGAATTCCCTTGTTCTCTTTTGAACACATTTAATGATTTTTTTTGTTGTAGATGGATTTGAATTTATATTTTAAAAATCTCAAAGACTATTTATTATAAAGTTTTAGATTTTTTGTTTTGTTTTGTTTTGTTAGAAATATAGATTTTTTTCCGGTGAATTTGTGTTTTTGCTGATTTCCCATTCATTTCCTATGGTCGGTCATTTATGACCGAAGACAATAAACGCTACTTTTTTTTTTTTTATGACCAATTAGCATGCTCGAATCCTGACCCCAATTTTTTTTGTGTGTTAACATCCCTAATGCTAGAAAAGTCACCAAGTTTCACATCATTCTGATGAAGCTGTGATTTTTAACATTTCAAAACAGAAATGACCGTAGAGCATCAGAGGGTTAATATAGGCACTCAGAGTTTTGCTCTTCAGTAAATAAGTTATAAGCAAATATACAGAATTTTGTTACAAAATATATATTTGACCAAACAATTAAGACTAAAATTGCCAAAAAAACTAATGGAATTTGAAGTTGACGTCACAAAAATGCAACGAATTTTGAGTGTTTAAGCTTCCGAATGATACCTAACGTATGAAGATTAATGTGTAATAGGGGAAGAATCCCCATATGTTTTGTGTTTGACGTCAAAAGTTGCGCGTCCAATCAAACATTATTGTGGTGTTTTGGCCAGTAATATCCTGCCAATGATGCATTTCATCAAAAACAAAACTATTAAATAAAAATAAGTCAAAGCAAATAGCAGCTAAATGTGTACAGCTGGATTCCCAAAGTGAACCTCTAAAGCTGTCTTTTCTCCAGCAGGGCTAGTCTCCAGTCCTCATTTGCTCTCGTTCTTTTCTTTTTAGCAGTCAAGAAAGTCAGGAAAGCGTCAGGCAAGCCGCAGAAGCCGCAGAAGGAGGCAGAATGCTCCGGCAGGCTGATGGCCGAGCTTCCCTTCGCCCACACCGCGGCCTGGAGAGAGCTGGGCTGTGAGTCTCACTTACCTCTTACAGCGGCCGTGCGGAGCGGCTCCTGCGGGATCGGGAATCCTCCGCGAGCCGGAATCATGGAAGACCGAGAGAGAGCCGCGCTGGGGGACTGAGGGACGGTGTCTGGCTGCGATCCGGGGATCGTCCTAGCACCGCAGCTGCTCCTGCATTCAGATTCCCAGCTGCGACATGCCATGAATTAAACATTTGTTGGGCGTCTCTGGCCAAGAGTTGAGAAATGCCTCTGTTTGACAGCCTCTGCTCCTCCATCAATAGCTCTGGCGTTCTCAGATCCTCAGCACAGTTTGAATAGAGCATGAATGCGCCTCAGTGTCTGTTCATTATGAGTTATGAGAAGGAATTAAAGACGTGCAGGTGGTTGTGTTTATTTTACATGTGATGAACCGTTGGTCATTGTGTGTTTTCAGTCTCCGGCGTGAAGAAGAAGCGGAAGAGAGGAGATGGCAATCGGGTGGAGAGTGAGGAGGATGGAGAGAAGAAGAAGGAGAAGAAGAAGGAGACCGCTCGGCCAAACTACTTCATCTCTGTGCCAATCACCAATCCAGAGGTACAGACACCCACAGGAGCTCACTGAGAAGTCTGTCCTCACTGTACTTGATCGTGTGTGTGTGTGTGTGTGTGTGTGTGTGTGTCAGATCAAACAGGCGGTGCAGGAGGTGCAGGAGATGGTGCTGGAGAAGGACTCTCGTCTGTCGCGAGCGCTCATACCGGTGGACACCCTTCACATCACTCTACTGGTGGCTCACCTGAAGACTCAGGAGCAGGTTGATCTGTAAGAACACACACACACACACACACACACACACACACATACACACACACACACACACACACACACACACACACTCCAATGTTTTGTGTTGGCAGTGTTAGTAGCTGCACACACAGGACACAGTGTTCAGAGCAGCTGAAGGCAGCGCAGGACTCTTAATGCAGGGATTCAGTTTAAATGTGACCAAATCAATCACAGCCAATCAGAAGAGGGTGTGGGCGGAGTCTCTCTGCAAACGCACTCGCAACCAAATCAATCCAAAATCACAGCCAATCAGAAGAGGGTGTGGGCGGAGTCTCTCTGCAAACGCACTCGCAACCAAATCAATCCAAAATCACAGCCAATCAGAAGAGGGTGTGGGCGGAGTCTCTCTGCAAACGCACTCGCAACCAAATCAATCAAAAATCACAGCCAATCAGAAGAGAGTGTGGGCGGAGTCTAGGGCTGAACGATATGGACAAAATGTAATATCTCGATTTTCATGCCAGATATCTCGATATCGATACAATACGATATGACTACGTGTTCGGTGAAAACCAGAATCTGAATTAAAATGTGTTTGATTTAAGCCTACATTTCAAAAATTTGTGTCAGAAAATGTATTGTTTTTAAGCCTTTGGCACGTACGATCACAGGTGTGATCAGTCTAGGCTGGAGCGGATGATCAAGTGCATCACATGATCTACAGAGACCGGCGCGCTCAGAGCTGTCATATATCACAACTTTTCACTGTTTTCAACCACATACTGTTTATTTTAGGTTTCAAACACATAAGTACTAAAAAAACAATACATTTAGCTTGTAAAGTTTGTAAAATACACACTGATGTCTATGGAAGAGCTAATAATAATCCTTTCCATTATAATTCGACACATTTTATTCATATCAGATACACATTGTGTAAGTAACTTCAATGTTTACTCTATTCTATTCCCAGTTCACCAGCCACTTACTTTGAAGTATTTCGGGAGAAGTGGATGAATTCACGTGTTGTAAACATAGAGGTTGTAAATCCAACAGATCCGATTCTCTGAACTGCGTCTGCGGCACAAACTAACCCGGCGGCGCCCATAGCGCATACAGCTCAACTAACGCCATCGTTATAAAGGTGTTTAAACAACAATATACTTCCACTGCATGTATTTGACAATCGGAATATTAGATATTTCATGCCATAGCTAACACATTTGTGAATATTCTGAATAAAAAAGGAAAAAATGACATAAAAGCAGATCATTCATTCAGCGCTGTTGCTGCTGCGGTGTGTCACGTGACAAGCAATGACGCGTCACCATGGAAACGCCGCCCCCCCCTCTCACAATATAGTTCCCACGTCCCTGTAGTGTGTGTGCGCTGGCTTTAGCGGGGCATTCAAGGGCACTCGCAAAACTGATGTGTGTTGTGACGGCCAGAGTTGTACGCAGGGCGAGCGCGGAGAGGGGAAATCTATATCGTTGCTTTTTTCGATAGTAATAGTAAGTTCATATCTAGATATAGATACGATAACGATATATTGTTCAGCCCTAGCGGAGTCTCTCTGCAAGCTCACTCTCAACCAAATCAATCCAAAATCACAGCCAATCAGAAGAGAGTGTGGGCGGAGTCTCTCTGCAAATGCACTCGCAACCAAATCAATCCAAAATCACAGCCAATCAGAAGAGCGTGTGGGCGGAGTCTCTCTGCAAATGCACTCGCAACCAAATCAATCCAAAATCACAGCCAATCAGAAGAGCGTGTGGGCGGAGTCTCTCTGCAAGCTCACTCTCAACCAAATCGATCACAAATCACAGCCAATCAGAAGAGAGTGTGGGCGGAGTCTCTCTGCAAGCTCACTCTCAACCAAATCAATCACAAATCACAGCCAATCAGAAGAGAGTGTGGGCGGAGTCTCTGCAAGCTCACTCTCAACAAAATCGATCACAAATCACAGCCAATCAGAAGAGAGTGTGGGCGGAGTCTCTCTGAAAGCTCACTCTCAACCAAATCAATCACAAATCACAGCCAATCAGAAGAGAGTGTGGGCGGAGTCTCTGCAAGCTCACTCTCAACAAAATCGATCACAAATCACAGCCAATCAGAAGAGAGTGTGGGTGGAGTCTCTGCAAGCTCACTCTCAACCAAATCATTCCTCTTCATGCTCTGCTGTTTTCTATGATGGGCTTCCACTAGTGACCGTCCTAAATCACCAGGTCACTGAATGCAGGGCTGATCAAGGCCCGAATAAAAGCCCAGAACCGTTGTGAAGTGTGTGTTGATTGTCAGGATCTTCTCTTTATGGTTGTTGAGTTATTTTTTACGTGTAAGATCTGTCAGAGTGACATGCGTAGTAATTATATGACATGCCTTCACACTCATCATCTGTCACAGATGATGGAAGAACTAAAAGACGGATTTCTGTTTGTGAGCATGTATGATTTGATGAACAGTATCTGACGCGTGTGTGTGTGTGTGTGTGTGTGTGTGTGTGTGTGTGTGTGTGCAGTGCTGGGTCTACACTGTCAGCGCTGGAGTCTCCTCTGAATGCGCTGCTGGAGGGACGCAGACTCATCCTGCCCTTCTGTGGAATCGGACACTTCAAACAGGAAGTGGCGTTTGTTGAGATGGCAGAAGGAGAGCATCTGAACACACTCGCGCTCATGGCAGGTACATCGCAGCGATTATTTCATCGAGAAATGAGCTTTCGTGCTGTATTGTGTCTGATGATCAGGGTTCCCATGCTTCATGAAAGTTCTTGAAAACAAACACAGGTCCTTCAAAGTGCTTGAATTAAGCCTGAACTATATTGTGTTAGAGTCGTGTGCTATTACAAACATTGGCCCTCATGCGCTGCCAAATCCAGAACAAACCAGCGTTACAGGAGGAAGATATTTCAGTATATTTCTGCTGTTCCTTAAGCGCCATCTACTGTCTAAAGCTCTATTGGGCCGGGAATTGTTTCTCGTGGGGTTGTGAGGTGTTTTCCTCATTGTCAGGGGCTAGTCTGTGATTTTATTGCAGTCTGAATCCAGAATGTCAGTGTTTTTCTCCCACCACTTGCGTAAAAATCCCTGGTCGAATTACAGACTGTTTTCAAACAAACACAAGGTTGTGTGGTCATTTAATTACCGTCCGAATCCACATCTTCAAGAATATATCACTCCAAAATTCACTGTTTATATCCTTTTTGACCCCTGCAGGCCACCGTACGGTTGCGCTTCGCTGTCATTTGGATGCATTTTAAAGATCTAGGCCGTTTCTCAATATGCGTTCTTGTCTGTACTTGTGTTCTCGTGGACTTGTGAAACGTCATCAGTTGCTGCCCAAGTCCTGTTCCAATTCAAAGTCCAGTTCAAATGCCCGGATGTGTCCTTGATCCGCCCCTTTTATCGAGGATGCATCGAGAAGAGACTTGTGGACTTCAGACAGACCGGTATCCCAGAATGCATCTCGCACCAAGGGCCGCAACGATCAGTAATGCCCCCCCACACCCCCGAGACGTAACCGAGAGCAGAGCGACATTATCATCAAATTTCAAAAGAAACATTTTTGCTTTCAACGTAGTAACATTGGCCTACTACTATTCATGTTAAATTAAAGTAATACTGTTTGCATGTGCTTTATAACAGAGCCTCAACAGGGGGCGGCATTGTTTTGTCATTTGCAACTCATGCAGAAAACACACACTTTCTGCTTAAAATAAGCCTACAATGCAAAACAAGACCAATTTAGGATAGTCCGAGTTATTTTCAAGCACAAGCGTAATAAAACATTTGAAGTAAAAACAATTTTTTATTTATTACTTATATAGTATTATAAACTTGTGAAAATGTAAATATTAAATACAATTATAAAATGTTAAAATATTTGTTAAATAGTTTTATTTATCATATTTATGTTTTATTTTTTAATGTGTTTTTGTTAAGTCGTGTTATAATATTGTTTTGAACTGCTTGTTATTTACAATAGTTACTAAATGAACTGTTTTCATTGTGCGTTTGTTTTTTTGCTGGTGCATTGAATTGTATTAAATCCACATAAAATAATCAAACTAAATCATAATTATTAATGTTAATAATAATATAGGGAGCCCACAACAACAACAACAAACAAAAAAACCCATTAAAAAATGTATTGCCCCTGTTTTTTATTTAAAAGATAATAACATGAGATTTTAGTGATATTTTGACCACTCAAATAGGAAATGTCCCCAGTTTCCATTTCAGAAATCTGGTCACCTTACCTAAACCACATATTAATGTTTAATATAGGCCTATTATTTTTTAAATGTAAACGAAAAGAGGCAGGGTTGTGTTTTATACTTCGTTTTGTTATAGATATATAAGATAATAAATGTAGCTATGCTTTGCCTGAACAACATTTGTGTGGCAATTTTTTTTTTTTTTAAATGAAAAGAGGCAGTGGTGTTTTATGACATATTTCGTTTTATTGTAGCCTAAAATATACGTTTCTCAATACCAAGTACGGAAACTTCTGACTCTTGCACCTCTTGCGTTTGTGGTAGTTCAGACTTGCCAAGTTTGACTCTGGAGAACGAGCTCCCGAGGACGGTCCTCTGCTAATGGAACAGCAGCGTTCTTGATAGCGTTACTCAGTGTATATATTTGTATATTTTAGGCTACAATAAAACTAAATATATGATAAAACACCACTCTGCCTCTTTTCATTTTCATTAAAAAATATTAAACATATATAGCCACACAAATGTACTGCAGGCAATGCATATGATCTTCAATGCATATTTATAACAAAACGAAATATTAAAAACTCATCCGCTATTGACGTTTGCTGGCTGGTGCGAGATGCATTCTGGGATACCGGTCTGTCTGAAGTCCACAAGTCTCTTCTCGATGCATCCTCGATAAAAGTGGCGGATCAAGGACACATCCGGGGATTTGAACTGGACTCGGCTAGATGTGAACTTTGAATTGGAACAGGACTTGGGCAGCGACTGATGACGTTTCACAATTGACGATTAATGGCGATTCCTCCCGTCCTCTAGAGTTTGTTCTCCCGAGTCGAACTTGGCAAGTCTGAACGTCTCGGTTACGGATGTAACCCTCGTTCCCCGAGGAGGGAACGGAGACGTAACGTTAGTGACTAACGAATGGGGGTTTCGCTTAGAAGCCTATCAACTTCGAGTTTTGAGAAAACGCCCAATGGCGTGCCAATGCCATGGGGCATGCGGAATTTGCATACGTAGCTCCGCCTCACTGCGTGAGTATATAAGGAAGTACGAGGCAATATCGCATTATGTTACCTGCTTGAGGAGCCAAGACTGAACTCCTGCTTTCCAGGTAGCACAGCTGGATGTGGCAAGTGGAAGTTACGTCTCCGTTCCCTCCTCGGGGAACGAGGGTTACATCCGTAACCGAGACGTTCCCCTTCGTTCAGTCACTACGACGTAACGTTAGTGACTAACGAATGGGGGTCCCAATATAATCCCGCCACACAGCTGTCTTCCAGTGCCCTGCGTAAGTGTGAGTACCCTGTCGTAAGACTAGTACGGACGAAGGACTCCCACTTAACACAGGATTACCAAGGTACACTGGGAAGCATATCCCAGTGAGGAAATGCCAAAGATGCCTACCCGTGGGGAGGACTTAAGAGACACATATGACCCGGAGGGGGTTGCATATGGAAGATCTCTAGGGTACCAGCCGAAGGTGGATTTTTAACCCTAGGGGTGGCGGGGACACGCCAAGGGAAGAAACCCGCTCACTGCGGAGACTTATGGTGAAATACACATGTGGGGGTCGCCGGAGGGAACCATGCACATGGGGCACCTGGCCGGACATGAGGGTCTGGGCTCGAAAGGGCAGACTGAACTGATGTCGGCGTCGACAGTGCTGGAGGAGCTCAGGGCTCTCGGGGAGCTCACCTGAGGAAAATATCGCACGTATCCAGTCCGTGGAGTGGAGTGGCGAGCAAGCGAAGACACCTGAGCCTGGCCCATCACCGGCCCCTCGGGGGGGCGAGTACATAGTCAGACACTGGCTCCACTCGGAGATTGTAGAATCTGGCGAATGTGTTGGGTGTCGCCCAGCCTGCAGCTCTGCAGATGTCTGCTAGCGAGGCGCCATGCGCTAGAGCCCAAGAGGAGGCCACACTCCGGGTGGAGTGTGCCCTCACACCAAGGGGACATGGTCGGCCTTGCTGCTGGTAAGCCAAAACAATGGTGTCCACTATCCAGTGAGACAGCCTCTGCTTTGAGAGAGCACTTCCCTTCCGCTCTCCACCATAACAGACAAAGAGCTGGTCTGAGGTCCTGAAACACTGCGTCATGTCTACGTAGGCGCGAAGGGCGCGTACTGGACAGAGCAATGCCAAGGCTGGGTCTGCCTCCTCCAAAGGCAGCGCTTGCAGGTTCACCACCTGGTCCTTAAACGGAGTGGTGGGAACCTTGGGCACATATCCAAGCCGGGGTCTCAGGATCACGTGAGAATTAGCCGGCCCGAATTCCAGGCACGCTTCGTCAACCGAAAATGCCTGCAGGTCCCCGACCCTCTTGACTGAGGCCAATGCGGTCAGCAGAGCCGTCTTCATAGACAGAAACTTAATATCAACCGACCGCAAAGGCTCGAAGGGAGGTCTCTGCAGAGCAGTTAGCACTACTGCGAGGTCCCAAGAGGGTACGAGAGGAGAGCGAGGAGGATTCAGTCTCCTAGCTCCCCTCAGAAACCTGATGACCAGGTCGTGCTGACTTACCTTTTTGTTCTCCAAGAGATCGTGGTGGGCAGATATTGCGGCCACATATACCTTGAGGGTGGAGGGAGACAGCCTTCGCTCCAGCCCCTCTTGGAGAAACTCAAGCACGGACCCGATCGGGCATTTCCAGGGGTCTTCTTGGCGGGAAGAGCACCAGGTGACGAAGAGGTTCCACTTCAACGCATAGGCATGCCGAGTGGACTCTGCCCTAGCGGAAGTGATGGTGGCGACCACCGTAGGTGGTAGGCCACTCAAACCTGCCGGGTCCCGTCTAGGAGCCACACGTGGAGGTTCCAGAGGTCGGGACGCGGGTGCCAATGGGTGCCCCGTCTCTGAGTAAGGAGGTCCGGTCTCAGAGGAATAGGCCAGGGAGGGGCTGTCGCAAGGAGTATGAGTTCGGGGAACCAGGTCCGGCCGTGCCAGTACGGGGCGACCAAAAGGACCTGCTCCTTGTCCTCCCTGATCTTGCACAGAAGCTGTGCGAGTAGGCTCACTGGGGGGAACGCATATTTGCGTAGGCCCCGCGGCCAGCTGTGCGCCAGTGCATCCGTGCCGAGCGTGCCCTCGGTCAGGGAATAATACAGGCTGCAGTGGGAAGAGTCGTGGGAGGCAAACAGATCTACCTGTGCGTCGCCGAACTGTTCCCAAATCAGCTGAACCGTCCGGGGATGGAGTCTCCATTCTCCCGGGAGAGGCTGAAACCGCGAGAGCTCGTCGTCTGCGTGGTTCAGGACTCCCGGAATATGGACAGCACGAAGGGACCTCAGGCGCTTCTGACTCCATAGAACGAGATGGCGGGCGAGTTGAGACATGCGGCGGGAGCGTAGACCGCCCTGGTGGTTGATGTACGCTACTACGGCCGTGTTGTCTGTCCGGACAAGCACATGTTGACCCTTCAGCAGCGCTCGGAAGCGGTGCAGGGCGAACCGTACTGCCAGCAACTCGAGGCAATTGACATGCAGGAGGCGCTGGGGTCCTGTCCAGGAGCCCGCGGCTGCTTGTCCATTGCACATGGCACCCCAGCCCGTGGCAGAGGCATCCGTCGATACGACAACATGCCTGGAAACTCGTTCTAAGGGCACACCTGCCCGTAGAAAGCTGAGGTTCGACCACGGGGTGAGCGTCTGTAGGCAGGCCCGAGTCACTTGGACCCGGAGCGTGCCAGACAGCCATGCCCATCTCGGGACTCGATCGCGAAGCCAGTGCTGAAGCGGTCTCATATGAAGCAATCCGAGCGGCGTTACCGCGGCTGCAGATGCCATATGCCCCAGGAGCCTCTGAAATAGTTTCAGTGGAACCGCATTCTTGCTCTCGATTTGTCGGAGGCAAGTCAGCAGAGACTGCGCGCGCTCGCTCGAAAGCTGCGCGTACATGGCGACCGAGTCGATCTCCATACCGAGAAAAGAGATCCTCTGCACGGGGCAAAGTTTGCTCTTCTCCCAGTTGACCCGAAGGCCCAGACGGGTTAAGTGGTGGAGAACCAGATCTCTGTGTCCGCACACCTGCTCTCGAGAGTGGCCTAGTATGAGCCAGTCGTCGAGGTAGTTCAGGATGCGGACCCCGTGCTGCCAAAGGGGCGCAAGGGCTGCCTCGGCAATCTTCGTGAAGACGCGAGGGGACAGAGATAACCCGAATGGGAGAACTGCGTACTGGTATGCTCGCCCCTCGAAAGCAAACCGTAGGAACGGTCTGTGTCAAGGAAGGATGGAGACATGGAAGTAGGCGTCCTTCAGGTCGATCGCTGCAAACCAATCCCCCGGACGAACGCATTCGAAAAGGCGTTTCGCAGTCAACATCTTGAACGGAAGCCGGTGAAGGGATCGGTTCAAGATGCGAAGGTCCAGGATTGGCCGTAACCCACCGGTTTTCTTGGGTACAATGAAGTAGGGGCTGTAGAACCCCGACCTCATTTCGGCTGGAGGGACAGGCTCGATCGCACCCTTCGCCAGTAGAGTGGCAATCTCCGCACGCATGACGGGAGCATGGGCCCCGGTCATGGTATAGCGGACTCCCCTGTAACGGGGAGGAGCCTGCGCGAACTGAATCGCGTAGCCGAGCCTGATGGTCCGGGCAACCCAGCGGGACAGCCCCGGAAGCTGAAGCCATGCTTCCAGAGACTGCACCAACGGGGTCATACGGACGACAGACGCACCCTGGGTGGGGCAGCGAGGCAGCGTTACCGGCGCGGACAGGGGAGGCTGTTGGGCGTCCCCGGGTCGGAGCACGGTTAACGGCTGCGCCCTGACAGAGGGGACCAGGGAAGGACTCGCGTTCCACTGGGGTCTGCTCTGCCAGGGGGCTGGCGACAGAGAGGGACGAGAGTGGCGAGACCCGAGGGTGGCGCGCACTGCCGTCACCGATCTCTGGGGGCTCAGGGATGGGGTTGTCAGTTCTTTCTTTAACCACATTAGGGTGCTGCTGACCCGGGGGCCAGCAGCTGAACAAAAGATTCTCCCCCGGCCCTCCACCGGGGGAAGGAGCGGCCCTGCCGCCGTCTCCTGGAAAGAACTGCCCATCCCTGAGCCGTCCGCATCAGGAGCGCCGCTTAGCCTGGCGTTTCTTCGCGGGCTGCGGGACTGGAGCGGACGTGGACGCCTTCCTGCGGCTGCCTCTGCGCGGCCCGGGTGGAGGCTGCTGCTTGGGTGGCGCAGAGGCGGAGGAAGCCGCGGGAGGGCGTCCTCGGCGACGAGCAGGCTGAGGCACCTGCGCGGGCGGTGGGGTGGAGGCAGCAGCTGACCGCCGGGGCAGGATGTATTTTATTGCCTCAGTCTGCTTCTGAGCGGCCGAGAACTGTTGGGCGAAGCTCTCGACCGCTCCGCCGAATAGCCCATCCTGTGATATGGGGGCGTTGAGGAAACGTGTTCGCTCAGCGTCGCGCATATCGGACAGGTTGAGCCATAGGTGTCGCTCCTGGACCACATTTGTGGACATCACCTGACCCAGGGAGCGTGCGGTCACCTTCGTCGCCCGGAGAGCGAGGTCGGTGGCGGCACGCAACTCATTGCTGAGTCCTGGATCAGCCCCCCTCTCGTGCATATCACACAGCAACTTGGCCTGGTAGGCCTGAAGAGTTGCCATGGTATGCAAAGAAGCGGCGGCCTGCCCCGCAGCTCTATAGGACTTCGCCACCAGGGATGACGAAAACCTACAGGCTTTGGAGGGGTGCTTAGGGTCACCACGCCAGGACGAAGCGCTCTGAGGACACAGTTGCATCGCAACAGAACGTTCGACTGGGGGGACCCCAGTGTACCCATGAGCCGCGGCTCCATCGAGAGAGGTGAAGGCGGAAGAGGCCGCCAAACGTTCACGGGAAGACAACGGGGCCTTCCAGGAACGCGCGACCTCTTCATGCACCTCGGGGAAGAAAGGTATTGGAGGAGCGGCCGGACGGGTGTCCGGACGCGCCGCCCCCAAAAACCAATCATCCAACCGCGAACGCTCGGGCTGAGGCGGAGGGTTCCACTCCAGTCCAAGCGCTGCGGCGGCCCGAGAGAGCATGGCTGTCAACTCTGGGTCCGACTCGGGCAATGCTGGCGCACCCGAAGGTGGCAGCACAGCCGAATCCTCATCCTCAGATGACTCCAGCCCACCTTGTGATGCGGCGATAGACATCACTTCCTCTTCCGCCGCGCCAAACGCCACAGTCGGGACAGCAGGAGCCGGCCCCGATGTAGACGCCTGAGCGCGGGCCGGGTCAAGTGCCTGAGAGGGGGGTGTGGGCCGAGGAACTAGCGTCGGAGCTTTATTCCACACCGTCACCCTCAGATCACCCTGGTCACCAGCCAAAGTGCCGCCTCCAGAGGAGACCGCAGATTGGGGGGTGATGGAGGGGACTCTCGTTCCGGCATCAGCACGGAATTCACGGAGTCTCGATCGAAGCACTGAGATGGCCAGGTTCCCGCAGAGAGAACATGAGTCATCCACGAGCGCTGCCTGAGCGTGCTGAAAGCCCAAACACGTCACACAGCGCTCGTGCCCGTCGAAAGAAAAAAGTGATCTACCGCACCCAGAAGTGCACGGACGAAACATCCTGAAAAGGACGCGTCACGTGCAAGCTCTTTTATGAGAGGAAACTTTGCAGCCGATGCCGAAGCGCCCAGGGAAACACACACCAGCTGGATGCAGACCACTGCACAGATCAGCAGGCAGGAAGTATGCGATCACTGGAACGCGCCGTCACACCAACACCGACTGGAAAGCTGCTCGTCTCGAAGAAGCTGAAAGAGTCTCAGAAGGCTGTAGGAGTGAAGAGGTAGGTACTCTTGGCTCCGAAAGCAGAAACATAATGCGATATTGCCTCGTACTTCCTTATATACTCACGCAGTGAGGCGGAGCTACGTATGCAAATTCCGCATGCCCCATGGCATTGGCACGCCATTGGGCGTTTTCTCAAAACTCGAAGTTGATAGGCTTCTAAGCGAAACCCCCATTCGTTAGTCACTAACGTTACGTCGTAGTGACTGAACGAAGGGGAACTACCAAGGTCGCAAGTCAGAAGTTTGTGTACTTGGTATTGAGAAACGGCTCTAGACTTTCATTACTGAAATGCTGGCGAGTGTTTACAAGAGCAATATTTCATCAGCGCTCAAAAAAAAGAAAGAAATAAAAGCACGTAAACATTTGAAATGGTCTATTATTACGACAGCGATTATATATGTTAAATATAATATATGTGCAGGTTTTAAAAGCCTTCAAATTGATTTTTAGGTTACATTTTTAGGTTATTGATTTAAAAGGTGCATGTACAGGTTATTTTAAAGCTCCACTGTGTGATATTTTCCCCCATCTAGTGGTGAACTTGAATATTTACCATCCAGTAAAATCTCAATTCTGATTTAGTTTTAACTCCTACGGTGGCTGATTTAGTCCAAGATTAACATGGCTTCCAGCTCGACCTCGTCCACATTGGACACGGAGCCATCGAGTGTTAAAACGCCAAAGGCGAAGCTTGAATTTACGGGAATGTCCCTCTTTGGCTAATGTACTTTCAAGATGGAGGAGCAACATGGCGACCCGCATTCAAACCCTCACCCGTATGTGTTTACAATGGCATATTATAAACTTACCAGAATACTTTATTACTCGAAAGAAGTAAATATACATTAATGAGCACATATATTTTTGACAGAACTAAGTGTTTTTAGCTAAGAATAAACTAAAAAAGTTACACAGTGTAGCTTTAATAAATAATTTAGCATATTTTTGATGCCTAACAATTAACGTGTCCATATCTTTTCATTTAATTGGAAAATTCATGTATACAATATTATCTCTATATTTTGATGTTTTAATGAAGTAATGATTTATAAAAAAAAATAAAACCAGTGTGAAATAAATGTTAAAAGCAGGAATAAGAGCTGCAAACTGCATCTCTCGCTCGCTCTTGTACACCAGCCTCTTTCCTCAGTGGATTTTGTAAAATTGGAAATCATGTTTCCTCATTAGGGAGTGTATTTAGCTGTCAGTGTGTGCCGTAGCGTTCTGCAGTAATGACACACACAGGTACAGTAGGTGTTTGATAGATTGGCTGTAACACACACACATTTATCGTATTTATTGTGCTTGATTTAAAATAAAAGGTGCTTTAAAAAGTCCTTGAATCTGGTGTTCATGAAAGAGTGTGAACCCTGGATGATGCAGATGTGCACACACACACACACACACACACACACACACGTAATACTGTTTACCCAGAAATTATCGTTCTGACATCATTGACCTTCTTTCTTCAGCGGAATGTAGAAGATATTTTGAGAAATAATGGCTGTCTCTTGTATTTGTCCAGTAATGTATTACACATCTGTTTGAGTCATCAGCCCACATCTGGAGTCGCCCGCCTCAGATCTGTGTCCGTCTGGGAGAGCATATGAGGAGGCTTTAGTGCTTCAGTCTGTGCATGTGTAAGATCTGCAGGTACACACACACTGATCCACACCGCGATCAATACACACTCATAAGCAGAGCCCAGTGTTCTGGAGCCCGAGAGAACACGTCCAGATCCTGAGAGCTCGTCCGTAATGCCTTCTCCAGCTCGCTCTCTGTATTGATTATGTTCTTGTCTTACATCGAGGACATTGAAACAGTCTTGAGGCTGTAAATAGACTATCCCAGAATGCATCTGTCTCTCTGAGGCTGTGTGTGTGTTCTCTCTCCACCCAGAGAGTGTGAGGAAGGCGTTTGAGGAGCGGGGCATCGTGTCTGCAGATGACAAAGCCTTCAAACCTCATCTGACGTTTCTCAAACTCTCACGAGCTCCCAAACTACGCAAGCAGGTAAGAGAGTGTGTGTGTGTGTGTGTGTGTGTGTGTGTGTGTTTTATTTCTCTGATTCTCATAAGCAAATCCTGCAGAGTCTGTCGGTTGTGTTGTGGGAATGAACTAAACATGTACTTTACTTTGGTATTGTGAATATATTAACAGCACTGAGTGATCAGGGATTATTATTGGTAATGAGCTGACAGGTGTGTAAGTGTGTGTGTGTTTCATGCAAAAAAACAGCTTTGACTAGTGAAAATGCGCCTGACTGATTTTAGAACGGTTCTGTATAACTAACAGCTTTCAGATTAGGCACCATTTTGAAATGGGATATGACTCTTCATGTGGTGTGTGATAGAGCGGAGTGTGAAAGCTGCAGAGTTTCAGAGTGCAGATAAATCGAGTTACTGTCTCTCAAAGGAAAGAACCATTCTGAACTCAAACGAGTCATCTGACCAATCAGAGCAGAGTAGACCAATCACAGCAGACTGGGCCATCTGACCAATCAGAGCAGAGTAGACCAATCACAACAGACTGGGCCGTCTGACCAATCAGAGCAGAGTAGACCAATCACAGCAGACTGGGCCGTCTGACCAATCAGAGCAGAGTAGACCAATCACAGCAGACTGGGCCATCTGACCAATCAGAGCAGAGTAGACCAATCACAGCAGACTGGGCCATCTGACCAATCAGAGCAGAGTAGACCAATCACAACAGACTGGACCATCTGACCAATCAGAGCAGAGTAGACCAATCACAGCAGACTGGGCCATCTGACCAATCAGAGCAGAGTAGACCAATCACAGCAGACTGGGCCATCTGACCAATCAGAGCAGAGTAGACCAATCACAGCAGACTGGGCCATCTGACCAATCAGAGCAGAGTAGACCAATCACAGCAGACTGGGCCATCTGACCAATCAGAGCAGAGTAGACCAATCACAGCAGACTGGACCATCTGACCAATCAGAGCAGAGTAGACCAATCACAGCAGACTGGGCCATCTGACCCATCAGAGCAGAGTAGACCAATCACAGCAGACTGGGCCATCTGACCAATCAGAGCAGAGTAGACCAATCACAGCAGACTGGGCCATCTGACCAATCAGAGCAGAGTAGACCAATCACAGCAGACTGGACCATCTGACCAATCAGAGCAGAGTAGACCAATCACAGCAGACTGGGCCATCTGACCAATCAGAGCAGAGTAGACCAATCACAGCAGACTGGGCCATCTGACCAATCAGAGCAGAGTAGACCAATCACAGCAGACTGGGCCATCTGACCAATCAGAGCAGAGTAGACCAATCACAGCAGACTGGGCCATCTGACCAATCAGAGCAGAGTAGACCAATCACAGCAGACTGGGCCATCTGACCAATCAGAGCAGAGTAGACCAATCACAGCAGACTGGGCCATCTGACCAATCAGAGCAGAGTAGACCAATCACAGCAGACTGGGCCATCTGACCAATCAGAGCTGAGTAGACCAATCACAGCAGACTGGGCCATCTGACCAATCAGAGCTGAGTAGACCAATCACAGCAGACTGGGCCATCTGACCAATCAGAGCAGAGTAGACCAATCACAGCAGACTGGGCCATCTGACCAATCAGAGCAGAGTAGACCAATCACAGCAGACTGGGCCATCTGACCAATCAGAGCAGAGTAGACCAATCACAGCAGACTGGGCCATCTGACCAATCAGAGCAGAGTAGACCAATCACAGCAGACTGGGCCGTCTGACCAATCAGAGCAGAGTAGACCAATCACAGCAGACTGGGCCATCTGACCAATCAGAGCTGAGTAGACCAATCACAGCAGACTGGGCCATCTGACCAATCAGAGCAGAGTAGACCAATCACAGCAGACTGGGCCATCTGACCAATCAGAGCAGAGTAGACTAATCACAACAGACTGGGCCGTCTGACCAATCAGAGCAGAGTAGACCAATCACAGCAGACTGGGCCATCTGACCAATCAGAGCTGAGTAGACCAATCACAGCAGACTGGGCCATCTGACCAATCAGAGCAGAGTAGACCAATCACAGCAGACTGGGCCATCTGACCAATCAGAGCAGAGTAGACTAATCACAACAGACTGGGCCGTCTGACCAATCAGAGCAGAGTAGACCAATCACAGCAGACTGGGCCATCTGACCAATCAGAGCAGAGTAGACCAATCACAGCAGACTGGGCCATCTGACCAATCAGAGCAGAGTAGACCAATCACAGCAGACTGGGCCATCTGACCGCTGTGCTTTAATCTGCCACAGCTTCACACACACACACACACACGTTTCATGTGCGCTCATCCTCATGATGAAGGGACTGGAACTCTGTGTGTGTGTGTGTGTGTGTGTGTGTGTGTGTGTATGTGACAGACTGACAGTGCTGTGTGTGTGTGTGTGTGTGTGTGTGTGTGTGTGTGTGTATGTGACAGACTGACAGTGCTGTGTGTGTGTGTGTGTGTGTATGTGACAGACTGACAGTGCTGTGTGTGTGTGTGTGTGTGTGTGTGTATGTGACAGACTGACAGTGCTGTGTGTGTGTGTGTGTGTGTGTGTGTGTGTGTGTGTGTGTGTGTATGTGACAGACTGACAGTGCTGTGTGTGTGTGTGTGTATGTGACAGACTGACAGTGCTGTGTGTGTGTGTGTGTGTGTGTGTGTGTGTATGTGACAGACTGACAGTGCTGTGTGTGTGTGTGTGTGTGTGTGTGTGTGTGTGTGTATGTGACAGACTGACAGTGCTGTGTGTGTGTGTGTGTGTGTGTGTGTGTATGTGACAGACTGACAGTGCTGTGTGTGTGTGTGTGTGTGTGTGTGTGTGTGTGTGTGTGTGTGTGTGTGTGTGTGTGAGTGTGTGTGTACGTGACAGACTGACAGTGCTGTGTGTGTGTGTGTGTGTGTGTGTGTGTGTGTGTGTGTGTGTGTGTGTGTGTGTGTGTGTGTGTGTGTGTGTGTGTGTGTGTGTGTGTGAGTGTGTGTGTACGTGACAGACTGACAGTGCTGTGTGTGTGTGTGTGTGTGTGTGTGTGTGTGTGTGTGTGTGTATGTGACAGACTGACAGTGCTGTGTGTGTGTGTGTGTGTGTGTGTGTGTGTGTGTGTGTGTGTGTGTGTGTGTGTATGTGTGTGTGTGTGTGTGTACGTGACAGACTGACAGTGCTGTGTGTGTGTGTGTGTGTGTGTGTATGTGTGTGTGTGTGTACGTGACAGACTGACAGTGCTGTGTGTGTGTGTGTGTGTGTGTGTGTGTGTGTGTGTACGTGACAGACTGACAGTGCTGTGTGTGTGTGTGTGTGTGTGTGTGTGTGTGTGTGTGTGTGTGTGTGTGTATGTGTGTGTGTGTGTACGTGACAGACTGACAGTGCTGTGTGTGAGTGTGTGTGTGTGTGTGTACGTGACAGACTGACAGTGCTGTGTGTGTGTGTGTGTGTGTGTATGTGACAGACTGACAGTGCTGTGTGTGTGTGTGTGTGTATGTGTGTGTGTGTGTACGTGACAGACTGACAGTGCTGTGTGTGAGTGTGTGTGTGTGTGTGTACGTGACAGACTGACAGTGCTGTGTGTGTGTGTGTGTGTACGTGACAGACTGACAGTGCTGTGTGTGTGTGTGTGTGTGTGTGTATGTGACAGACTGACAGTGCTGTGTGTGTGTGTGTGTGTGTGTGTGTGTGTACGTGACAGACTGACAGTGCTGTGTGTGTGTGTGTGTGTGTGTGTGTACGTGACAGACTGACAGTGCTGTGTGTGTGTGTGTGTGTGTGTGTGTGTGTGTGTGTGTGTGTGTGTATGTGACAGACTGACAGTGCTGTGTGTGTGTGTGTGTGTGTGTGTGTGTGTGTGTGTGTGTGTGTGTGTGTGTACGTGACAGACTGACAGTGCTGTGTGTGTGTGTGTGTGTGTGTGTGTGTGTGTGTGTGTGTGTATGTGACAGACTGACAGTGCTGTGTGTGGACTCTTCTTCTCCATGTGCAGGTCACAGATAGGGATGCGCGTCTGTAATCTCCCCACAGGACAGACTTCCTGCTGAGGTTATCGGCCGCTACAGACGCTTCCAGCCCTCTGTGTGTGTGTGTGTGTGTGTGTGTGTGTGTGCTCTACACTGACTGTGTGACGTGTGTGTGTCTTCGCAGGGCGTTAAGAAGTTGGACCCGGCGCTGTTCTCCGACTTCGCCAGCCGTGTGTTTGGAGACGAATGTGTGTGTAGAGTGGACCTGTGCTCCATGCTCAAGAAAAAGGCTGAAGATGGACACTACCACCGCGAGAAGAGCGTCACGTTCAGTGAGTACAGTGTGTGTGTGTGTGTGTGTGTGTGTGTGTGTGTGTTTGTGTCTCTGGCTGGGGATGTGGGCTGAGGTTTGCAGGTGTTTTACTCCAGCTGGAGCTGTGATGGGATCACATGATCACGCCACAGAACAGCGTTTGCTCTCTCTGAGAGTGTCCGCTCAGTTTATTTGTCAGGGAGTCTTTTGACAGCTCTAGGACTTTCATGAAAACTACAGATTCCCGCCCTGGGACAGTCGGATCGGCAGAGGGCTATATAAGTCTCTGATGTCCCCAGAGTGTGTGTGTGTGTGTGTGTGTGTGTGTGTGTGTGTGTGTGTGTGTGTGTGTGTGTGTGTGTGAAGTTTAGCTCAAAATACCCCACAGATCACTTATAGCATGTTAAAATTGCCACTTTTTGAGGGTGAGTTTGTGTGTTTCCCTTTAAATGCAAATGAGCTGCTGCTCCTCGCCCCCCTTTCAGGAAGAGGGCGGAGCTTCAAGAGCTCGTGTTAGCAGCTCTGATTTCCTCACACACACGTTGATGAGTTTATGAGTTATGATCTTCAGTCATTGATTAGCATTCAGTCATGATAATCTCTAAAGCGCTGGTGTGGGGTAAGATGAGCCAGAGAATATCTGCTGATGAAGAGAGAATGGGGATAGTTTAGTGTAATTATGGTTATAACTGATGATGTCATCTTGTTTATAACATGCTATAGCGTTTGTGTTCGTACTGTACAATAAA
The DNA here is from genome assembly GCA_033150135.1 of Gobio occitaniae. Taxonomy (NCBI): domain Eukaryota; kingdom Metazoa; phylum Chordata; class Actinopteri; order Cypriniformes; family Gobionidae; genus Gobio; species Gobio occitaniae. The sequence continues at coordinate 32,169 of JARQWZ010004523.1, forward strand.
TAAATGAGAGACAGACGACAGCTTGAGCTCGACTACAGCAACTCTTCCTCTTCTCCACATGTTCCCGGGGGCGGGGTTATGCTAATGTTAGGGGTAGTGATGTCACTGACTCGTTGTAGTCCCCACCAGCCGTTTGTTGTAGTCCTTAAAGAGAAAATAACCGGTGACATCACACACGGAGGCGTTCCTCAACTCCCCCTGTTTTGAGTAGTGCTGCGGTCGAGCAGGACTGAAGGAGCGTCCGGGAAAACTGCGGCTCTTCCTCTGAAACGCTTCATTTATTTTCTCCCAATATCCCGGGAAAACACCGGAGCGCTGACCACATAATAAAC
>JARQWZ010004523.1:37500-106976 GCA_033150135.1 Gobio occitaniae
AATCAGTGTTTTTGAACAAATCTCTTGAATGAATGATTCAATGACTCACTCATAAAGACTTCACTTGTTTCATTATTGGATGAATCAGTGTTTTTGAACAAATCTCTTGAGTGAATGATTCAATGACTCACTCATATAGACTTCACTTGTTTCATTACTGGATGAATCAGTGTTTTTGAACAAATCTCTTGAGTGAATGATTCAATGACTCCCTCATTAAGACTACACTTGTTTCATTACTGGATGAATCAGTGTTTTTGAACGGATCTCTTGAGTGAATGATTCAGTGACTCACTTGTTTCATTACTGGATGAATCAGTGTTTGTGAATGAATCTCTTGTATCTCATATTCCAGCAGGTTCTGTCTTGATCCCCTGGTCAGAGTTCCTCAAATCCCCGATGTAATACATTCGCTTCAGTGAATTGTGCGGTTGTAACAGCTGGTGACATAGATGTGTTCTCTTCTTTGAGATTGAATGCAGTCGTGTTCTCACTGCTACACACACACACACACACACACACACAGCGTGGTTAATATCTGACGGTCTCTGACCACAGCTCATCTAGGATAAGCTCGGCTCTCTAATCCCCGGATGACACACACACTCCTGAGTCTTCCATTCGCCATCTTTCTGGAAGGGTCTTGCTTCCATGTAGCCTTTAAAAATCTCTGAGTGTTGTGTGAGGACTTGCGTTTGTGTTTAAGTTCACACACTGATATTCAGGATCATGTTCTGCGTGTTGATTTGATCTGTTAGTCGCAGTGCTGTGAAGATGTTGCAGGTGTCAGGTGTGCTGAAAGCCAGATGTTGATCTGGTTCTGTATGATGGGATTGTGTGTGAGGTCAGAGACGTGGTCAGGTGATCGTGTGGAAGCGCCTCTGGCTAGTATTGATCAGTGTGTGTGTGTGTGTGTGTGTGTGTGTGTGTGTGTGTGTGTGTGTGTGTGTGTGTGTGTGTGTGATCAGAGGAGAGATAAACGCTTCAGGATCTGTGAAGATTCAACATTTACACCTGCCACAGGAGATGAGTGATGGAGCTGTGTGTGTAATGATGGCTCAGGTTGAATAATCTCTGGCCATATGTGTGTGTGTGTGTGTGTGTGTGTGTGTGTGTTAATGAAATGCTGTGGCAGTGAGAGATGTGATTTGTGTAATGCGCTTTCACAACACACACTGTTTCACAGCAGCTTTAACAGACTGGATTACTGTCATGAGGCGGGTGAGTGAGAAGACATGAAGACTGAGGCCAGACATGAACATTACTAACAATAAACAATTAAAAACATTACAATCTGAAGATTAATCGAGTGTTTAAGCTTTCAAATAACTACAATATGTGATTACTGGCATTAATAAGACACGCTATGAATTTATTAGAAGGGAAACTGCAGAACTGAAACACTGTTAATCTCAGAACTGATCATCATAAAATGAAATCTGAAGCTGTTTGGACTTTGACTGGATGAAGTTTGAACTGTGGGCTGGAGAGATTAAGATTGCATAAAATGTGTGTGTGAGCTGTGTGTGAGCTGTGTATGAGCAGTGTATGAGCAGTGTATGAGCTGTGTATGAGCAGTGCATGAGCAGTGCATGAGCAGTGTATGAGCTGTGTATGAGCAGTGTATGAGCAGTGTATGAGCAGTGTATGAGCAGTGTATGAGCAGTGTATGAGCAGTGTATGAGCAGTGTATGAGCTGTGTATGAGCTGTGTATGAGCAGTGTATGAGCAGTGTATGAGCAGTGTATGAGCAGTGTATGAGCAGTGTATGAGCAGTGTATGAGCTGTGTATGAGCTGTGTATGAGCAGTGTATGAGCAGTGTATGAGCAGTGTGTGAGCTGTGTATGAGCAGTGTATGAGCTGTGTATGAGCTGTGTATGAGCAGTGTATGAGCTGTGTATGAGCTGTGTATGAGCAGTGTATGAGCAGTGTGTGAGCTGTGTATGAGCAGTGTATGAGCTGTGTATGAGCAGTGTATGAGCTGTGTATGAGCAGTGTATGAGCAGTGTATGAGCAGTGTATGAGCAGTGTATGAGCTGTGTATGAGCAGTGTATGAGCTGTGTATGAGCTGTGTATGAGCAGTGTATGAGCTGTGTATGAGCTGTGTATGAGCAGTGTATGAGCAGTGTGTGAGCAGTGTATGAGCAGTGTATGAGCAGTGTATGAGCAGTGTATGAGCAGTGTATGAGCAGTGTGTGAGCAGTGTGTGAGCAGTGTGTGAGCTGTGTGTGAGCAGTGTGTGAGCAGTGTGTGAGCAGTGTGTGAGCTGTGTATGAGCAGTGTATGAGCAGTGTATGAGCAGTGTATGAGCAGTGTATGAGCAGTGTATGAGCTGTGTATGAGCAGTGTATGAGCTGTGTGTGAGCTGTGTGTGAGCAGTGTATGAGCAGTGTATGAGCAGTGTATGAGCAGTGTATGAGCTGTGTATCAGCAGTGTATGAGCAGTGTGTGAGCAGTGTATGAGCAGTGTGTGAGCTGTGTGTGAGCAGTGTATGAGCAGTGTATGAGCAGTGTATGAGCAGTGTATGAGCAGTGTATGAGCTGTGTATGAGCAGTGTATGAGCAGTGTATGAGCAGTGTGTGAGCAGTGTATGAGCAGTGTATGAGCAGTGTATGAGCTGTGTATGAGCAGTGTATGAGCAGTGTATGAGCAGTGTGTGAGCAGTGTGTGAGCTGTGTGTGAGCTGTGTGTGAGCAGTGTGTGAGCAGTGTGTGAGCAGTGTATGAGCTGTGTGTGAGCTGTGTGTGAGCAGTGTATGAGCAGTGTGTGAGCTGTGTATGAGCAGTGTATGAGCAGTGTATGAGCTGTGTATGAGCTGTGTATGAGCAGTGTGTGAGCAGTGTGTGAGCAGTGTATGAGCAGTGTATGAGCAGTGTATGAGCTGTGTATGAGCTGTGTGTGAGCAGTGTATGAGCAGTGTGTGAGCAGTGTGTGAGCTGTGTATGAGCAGTGTATGAGCTGTGTATGAGCTGTGTATGAGCTGTGTATGAGCAGTGTATGAGCAGTGTATGAGCAGTGTATGAGCAGTGTATGAGCAGTGTATGAGCTGTGTATGAGCTGTGTATGAGCAGTGTGTGAGCAGTGTGTGAGCAGTGTGTGAGCAGTGTATGAGCTGTGTATGAGCTGTGTATGAGCAGTGTATGAGCAGTGTATGAGCTGTGTATGAGCAGTGTATGAGCTGTGTATGAGCAGTGTGTGAGCTGTGTATGAGCAGTGTATGAGCAGTGTATGAGCAGTGTATGAGCAGTGTATGAGCTGTGTATGAGCAGTGTATGAGCAGTGTATGAGCAGTGTATGAGCTGTGTATGAGCAGTGTATGAGCAGTGTATGAGCAGTGTATGAGCTGTGTATGAGCTGTGTATGAGCTGTGTGTGAGCAGTGTATGAGCAGTGTGTGAGCAGTGTGTGAGCAGTGTGTGAGCTGTGTATGAGCAGTGTATGAGCAGTGTATGAGCAGTGTATGAGCAGTGTATGAGCAGTGTATGAGCAGTGTATGAGCAGTGTATGAGCTGTGTATGAGCAGTGTATGAGCTGTGTATGAGCAGTGTGTGAGCAGTGTGTGAGCAGTGTGTGAGCTGTGTATGAGCAGTGTATGAGCAGTGTATGAGCAGTGTATGAGCAGTGTATGAGCTGTGTATGAGCAGTGTATGAGCAGTGTGTGAGCTGTGTATGAGCAGTGTATGAGCAGTGTATGAGCAGTGTATGAGCAGTGTGTGAGCTGTGTATGAGCAGTGTGTGAGCTGTGTATGAGCAGTGTGTGAGCTGTGTGTGAGCAGTGTGTGAGCTGTGTGTGAGCAGTGTGTGAGCTGTGTATGAGCAGTGTGTGAGCTGTGTGTGAGCTGTGTATGAGCAGTGTATGAGCAGTGTATGAGCAGTGTATGAGCAGTGTATGAGCTGTGTACGGTCAGCAGAATCTGAACAGCGTTTAGGGGATCGATCTAATTCCCATGATGCTCCTTCAGGGGTTAAACTCGCCCTTGTGTCATTCAGACCACTCGTGTGTGTTTGTGTGTGTGTGAGTGTTTATGTGTTTCTGTTTGTGTATGACTATCTGTGAGAGTGTGTGTCTGTGAGAGAGAGAGTGTGTGTGTGTGTGTGTGTGTGTGTGTGTGTGTGTGTGTGTGTGTGTGTGGATAACAGCAGTATTGTTAATGAATCGTAAACTCTATTAGTTGTCCTGTCGTCTCATTAGTGATGTAATGGCTTATAGTCACTGTCAAATGTAATATGAGATAATTTAATTGTCACAACATTTGATGTCAGATTAAATTGTGATTAATGAAGCGAGCACACACACACACACACACACACACACACACACAGAAATCTCTTGCCCTGGATTCTGTGTGTATGAGCAGCAGCCAGATGTGTTTTGAAAGGTCTGTTCTAGTTCACTAAGCACACACACACACACACACATAAGCCACTGTCCGTTCCAGAGCAATTATTCAAGCTGGCATGAGGATGGAGGTGGAGCTACAGCTCCAGCCAATCTCCCACCAGCCCCCTCCACACACACACACACACACTCGCGCACGCTTGCATAATCGCAGCGGAGCGGAGACAGTCACTCGCTCACTCTCAGCATGGCTGGATCGCACCACTCCTGCGCTTGAAGACCGACCCGCCGTCATGGGGCAGTTGTGCTGCTTCCCTCTCTCCCGCCCGGAGGATAAGCTCAGTAAGTGTGGACCCAGAATGCCGTGCTCTCGCACACTGTGTGTCTGCAGCGCATGAGGGGCTGTGTGTGGTGTGTGTGTGTGTGTGTGTGAGATCGGTGGAGGCGATGCTGGTTAGCCGCTGCTTCAGCACTGATGGGGATCTCTGAGGTGGGAGTGTCTGGGCTCTGGATATGGGCGTCACAGAAGGTCATGTGCTCGTCAAAGCATTTAGATATCATGGCATATAGCATCAAACGGTGTCCTTATGTTTCTATGGATGGGATTATTATTTTACCAGTCGTGGATCTGGGTTCTCTCCGTCGTGCTGTGCTGGCTCGTGTCTCTTCATCTCACAGATGTGTGACCCTGGACCTCTAGACCAGTCATGAGGCTCAGCTCAATCAATCCTCTCACACTGATGATGGTTTGATCGGACAATATGAAAATCTGGAATCTGAGGGTGCATTAAACTCTAAATATTGAGAAAATCTTGTCCAAATGAAGTCCTTAGCAACGCATATTACTACTAATAATACATTTATGATATATTTATGGTAGGACATTTACTAAATATCTTCATGGAACATGATCTTAATATCATAATGATTTCTGGCATAAAAGAAAAATGTATAATTTTGACTCATATAATGTGTTGTTGGCTATTGGCACAGATACACCTGTGAGATCAGGACTGGAGTTGAGCTGCAGGGTCACATGTGTGATTTAATGAGTTGGAAATATCGTAATTATGAGTTCTGAGTATGTGAATGAATGAACAGTCATATTTACACGTGGTGACGTTGGAAGGGGCGTCTCGATTCGGCTCTGGAGATGAAGTTCATGTCGTCATAGGCTCGGAATCGGTCAGACGTGAGACTGACCGGCTGATTCCGATCCCTGGGCGGGCGGTCAGTGCTTCTCTAGTTTGGGCCGCATCACAGCTCCATATCTCTCCGCAGAATGATCTCAGTGCAGAGAGACATTTACCAGACATGAGATCAGGGCTGGACATTAACGCTTGTCCGGGACAAGTGGATTTTTTGAAGGGGCAAGTGAAAGAGAATTTGACTTGCCCGACCGGACAAGTGTCCTGATAAAACATCATTAACAAAAATAGGGAATCACCAAAATGCAAGAATGATTCTGCCGTCATTAGTGTAAGTGGAGATCGACAGTGGATAATAATATATCATGTATAATGAACTGACACTAACTATAACGTTGACGCTCACGCAGCCTCTCGAGGAGAAATCACAACAAACGCTCATCAACTCAGTAACACACCGCAGTAAACATGTAGAAATGTGGAGTTTATTTATATTTATAACATATGATTCAGTTGCAGCGTCACATTACCAAGAGTGCTGTTTTCCTGAATAACATCACGACTGAAAACGTCACGCTGATTTCATACACCAGTTCCATAAACAATTATTAACATTAAGTCACTTACATTTTAGATGCAATATTGACTGTTTTGTTCTATTTCAGCAGTGAAAATAGTTCCAAACAAAGATCACAGCAGAGCCATAACGCCTCTCACAGCAACAGTGTGTGTTAGTGAATGATTCAGTTGAATCAAAGACTCAATGACCTGTTCGTAAACGACCATAGATATACATAATAAAGGCTAGATGTCTTACGGCAGAGTCTCTAACGTCATCACTGGCGGCCATCTTGTCACAGGCAAGCTTTCTGGCGGCCATCTTGTGCCTGATGTAAGGCGAGTGATCTGAACACAAAGACTCTCATCTCATCAGTTCTTAACATCTGTATATTAATACAGATGAATGCTTGAATCTGATTTATGGAGTTATATTCAGGGAAACGCACTAAAGTAGTTCAGGCAGGTTTTGACCCCATCACAGCTCCAAATCACTCCGCCCAATGATCAGTGATTACAGCCGACAACAGCCAAAGAACAAAACACACCGCAACACTGAACAAACACATGAATACAGTAAACTATAGGAGGAGAACGACAAGTTATGTCCATGTTTTTGGCCACAAAATGACGTTTTATGTACGTAAAGCACATACTGTCTCTCCTGCTCAAACACACACACACACTCGCACAGAAACGTATATCAGTTAAATAGTTGAACATCTTAAAGATTGCATGACATTTCTCACTAGCGAGGGAAAAACGGCTGTTTTTGAAGCTGATAAACTTACAGTTTCACTATCAGAGATGATGCTGCTCGGATCATTCACACACACACACACACACACACACTCTCTATAACTACATTAATAACTGCATTATTCTGCTATCAGTGGCTGAAGCTCTAAAATGTTGTTTTGGCATTAGCAGCGGAGGATTGGGTTTACATGCGTAAGAAATCAGTCCTGCACACACCAGCGTTTTAAAGACAAACCTGACTAATGTCTTAAATACATCATCTGAGCAATGCTTGAGGTGTGGGAACCGTAGTGTAAAGCAGAATAACTGAAATATAACACACTCTCCGCTTCATGACCGCATTACCACCTCGGGTGTGCACTGTTTTTGTAATAATTCAACGACCCGTCGTCAATTATTCCTTACATAATGCATCGGTTTATAGTTCTGTGTAGTGAGTTATGAGTTATTGTGTGGATTATTGTAGTCATTTTAAATGTGCGACGTTCAGAACGGCTTATAGACGCAGATCTATCAAAACCATCTGATAGAAATGAGAAATGTTTATTATTTTGCATTTAGTTGTAATTGTGTTTATTCTCCATAACATGCATATCTTAAAAATAAAGGCTCTTTTTGATGGTTCCATGGACTCGTTATAGTGGAGATTAAAATGTTAAAGCCTTCATGAATAATGCATTATAAGAGTAATTGAGTGCTTTAATTATGTCCTGTATTGCATTGTATGGTCTTATGAATAATTGTATGCGGTTATAAAGTATAACGCATTAACACCACAAACAAACCCAGTTCAGACGGAACGAGGAATCTGTGAATATTAATGCAGTTTAACTTACAATCATTTATGAGTGCATTATGAATACCTTTATAATGTTGTATACATGGGATCTGTTCACCGAACGCTTCTTCAATGCAAACAAAAATGTTTCTTTTAATGCATCACTGCACAAATCGTCCTTTTGTTGTTCAGTGGCGTCAGGAGGGCCGGCCCCGGGGCCCACAGGACCATGGTCTGTCAGTGTTTAGATGAAGCTCAGTTTGAGGAGACGAGTGCTCATGGTGCGCACTAAAGCCCGTGCCCTACTTAGAGCTCACGTGACGGTGAAGAGCGCGAGGGAGCAGAAACACACACATGAGCGAGCGCTATATATCTGAGGAGCGCAGTGTGTTTATGAGAGCTCAGCGTGTGTGTGATGCTCTCCGAGAGAGACGTTTGTGCTAAAGCAGTGGGATGCAAATAAATAATAGACGTCCACACACACACTCACACAGCCTGGCCTTCTACACACTGACTGATGTCCTGGAGAGAGGCGAACATCAGATCTGATGCTGTTGTGTTAAAGACGTGTCAGTGTGTGTGTGTGTGTGTGTGTGTGTGTGTGTGTGTGTGTGTGCAGGCCGGGCGCTCTCCTCTTCTGTTTGTGTGAGATGAGCTGAAGGATGAGCAGAAAGCCTTGAGTTCAGAAAGTACACAAGTGTTCATGTGCCACGTCTCGCTCTGGAAGGCCAGATTTGATTACCTTGTGCGGTTCGGCTCCAGAGACACACACACACACACACACACACACACACACACACAGAGAGAGAGAGATAGATAGAGAGCGAGATAAGAGCTGCCAAACACACAGTGCTGTGTGTGTGTGTGTGTGTGTGCGTGTGCGTGTGCGTGTGCGTGTGCGTGTGCGTGCGCGTGCGTGTGCGTGTGCGTGCGCGAGCGTGTGTCTGCGTGTGCGTGTGTGTGCGTGTGTGTGCGTGTGTGTGCGTGTGTGTACGTGTGTGTACGAACGAATGCTGGACATCGTTGTGTATGATTCACATTGTTCATGGATTTTATTTCGAGCTGTGGTTGATTTGCCAAACTTTCAGAATTAAGACAAAAGCAAAATGAATCACCAACAAATATTTAAGGCTTGATCACTCTCAGACACACACACACACACACACACACACAAACGAAACGTGAAGCTGCTTAGACTTATTGTGTGTCGTGTAAAGCTCTATATAAATAAATCTGACTTAACATAAATTAATATTGACCTGATATGAACTAATAATTACTAGAGCTGTCAAAGTTTGTGTTTTCATAATATATGTGTGTGTGTACTGTGTATAATTATATATATTTAAATACACACACACGCATGTATATATTTAATAAATATTTGCATATATATATATAGTGTATGTATGCATGTATGTATAATTTATTTTATATATAAATTTAAAAAAATTCTTAAATAAATACATGCATGTGTGTGTATTTATATACACACAATAATTATACACAGTACACACACACACACACTTATATATTATGAAAACACAAACGTTTATTTTGGCTGTGATTAGTCGATTGACAGCTCTAATTACATGAAATAGTTTGAACTTGATGAAAAATAAACTGATTTAAATGTTAGATTACATATTTTGATTCTGTAGTCGTGGTTTAGTATTTTTCACAAATAAAGAAATTGATAAAAACATGACTGTAAACGTAGTAAACACACTAACCAACATGGCGGCATGTTCATATATCCAAAGACGTGTTTAAACAATATAAATGGGTGTTTGCTGAATGTCAGTGGTGTATGAGAAACATTTATAGCATTAATAACAACCGGATCTCATTGGAAACGCTTTTACAAAGTGGCGATTTCATATGAATTCAGACGGAGTGAGGACTACAAAATCATACGATTATTAGAAAGAAAAACATTTAATAAAAAAGCATGTCATAATGATAGTCATGGCATGTCTCAGAATGACTGGTTTGCAGTGACCAATGAAATTGTCTCCTTAACCAATGGTGGCGACACACACACACGTGTGCTTAAACACGGCGCTCCGACCGCTTGTCCCGTCGTTAAACTAGCAGAAGAGATTCAGACTCACCCTCAGAGATCCTGCGCTGTGAGCTCAGATCGATAAAATAAAGCCCTAATAGTTTTTCATTTGCCGTTCACTTGAACACGTCCCTCTTGTAATTTATTAGACAGAACAGTGAGCTAATGAAGACGAGGAGCTCCTGCGAGTGTTGGCATTCTGACCACACTCACACACTCATGGCCAAACTAAACCACACATCAGCGGATCAGGTCAGACGCTGACACAGGGTCTGTTCGCACCAACAGATGAAGCCTGAAGCTGAGAGAGCACCAGCTTTACTCCAGCACTACAGGACGCTCTGATAGACGAGCAGGAGGACAGAAGATGACTGTAAAAACAAACACCATTCTGGAAACATTTCACTGTTGAACAGGAGAACCACACACACACACACACCGGCTCTACACCAACCCTTAACTCTGCTGCCATGAACCTCACCATCGAAACCGTCTTGGTTGATTGAAAATATATGAGCACTACATTAAAGTCAGCAGCTCTTAATGTTATAAAGAGTCAGTTAAACTCATTTAGGTAAGGGCCCTATTTTAACATCAGGATCTCTGAGGGCGAGTCTGAATCTCTTCTGCTAGTTTAACGACGGGACAAGCGGTCGGAGCGCCGGCTCATGGTCTAAAAGGGTCGTCCCTCGTCTCTTAATGAGTCATGGGTGTGTTTGGGGCATAACATCAATAAACCAATCAGAGCCTCATCTCCCTTTCCCTTTAAAAGCCATGAGAGGATTCACTGTTGACATGAGGAGAGACTGAACGCTTCTCCAGAGTGTGTGTGTGTGTGTATACTGCGCGTCTCTGTGTGTGTAATAATCAGAATGTGTGTGTGTGTGTTGTGCTCCGCCTATAGGCTCATATCACTAACACACCCTTTAAATACTGCACTATTGACTTTAGAGCAGGTGTGTGTGTGTGTGTGTGTGTGTGTGTGTGTGTGTGTGTGTGTGTGTGTGTGTGTGTGTGTGTGTGTGTGTGTGTGTGTGTGTGTGTGTGTGTGTGTGTGTGTGTGTGTGTGTGTTGGTCAATGGTCAGTGTTTTCAGTTCCTCCAATAGCAGCTCCAGCAATGCTCCTGATCACAGCTGGTGTTCAGACCAGAGGCTCATGGGGGAACAGATGAGCAGAGCATTTGAGATTTAAACACAGAGGAGCTGGACGTGAACATGAGAACTGCGTCGAGCTGACACTGGCAGAACACACTCGCGTCTGGCGTCACATTGCGCCGTGTGTGTGTGTGATAGGGCCTAATATATGTACGATGCATAAAGCCAGGGCGGTGATGCGCTGTTTATTTTTGTGTTGTATTGGTGGGCCGGTGGAGAGATTCTCTGGCCGCAGTTACTGGAGTGAGTTCTGGAAATAGCTTTGCTTACTAAAGTGGGCGGAAGACAAACAGAGCGTCCTACAGTAACTGCACATGTCCTACAGAGCGTCCTACAGTAACTGCACATGTTCCTCAGGAAGCTCAGGTTGATGAGAGCGTGAGGCGCTGGACACTGGTCTGAGCAGGGGTCGTGACCTCCGCCCCTGCAGGACAGCGCAGGAAACCCCAGACAGGAGGTGGAGCTTCCTGAGGAAATGCCATCAGTCAAACGCAGACGCTCCTCCAGCACCGCCACACGTGTGTGTGTGTGTGTGTCTTGTTTGGGGATGCTTGGATCTTTAAACAAGATAAACCTCTGCATGTAGGGACGTGATTGAAGCCATGCCATCTGATTGGATGCTGTGTCACTTCAGTGTTTTCAATGCGTCTCCATGTTTTACTGTGACTGAATGTGAGAAGCATCAGACGTCAGAGTTAAGTTGAAGATATTCACAGATGAACAGAGACGGACTCGACGGATGATTAAATGACCAGCGGTCAGTGTCTCACAGGACACATGAGTTTTGATATTGAGTATCAAATCAATCATGGAATGAAATTGGGCGGCACAAACAAATCATCAAAAGTATGATGCGGTTCATCATGAAGTGTTGATTCTGATCTGTTTATAATGTGTGTGTGTGTGCAGTAGTTGAGAAGCTTCTGAACACTATCCTCTGTGTTTTAAAGAGCCCTATTATGCTATTTTAAAGACTCATAATGTTGTTTTAGAGTCTCATACTGTACGTTTACATGCATCCAGTCAAAAACACGCTCGTTTTCTCATAACACAAGAGTCTACAATTTGCACAAGCTCACCAAAATTGGACAGTTGAAGACTGGAAAAATGTTGCCTGGTCTGATGAGTCTGGATTTCTGTTGAGACATTCAGATGGTAGAGTCAGAATTTGGCGTAAACAGAATGAGAACATGGATCCATCATGCCTTGTTCCCACTGTGCAGGCTGGTGGTGGTGGTGTAATGGTGTGGGGGATGTTTTCTTGGCACACTTTAGGCCCCTTAGTGCCAATTGGGCATGGTTTAAATGCCACGGCCTACCTGAGCATTGTTTCTGCCCATGTCCATCCCTTTATGAGCACCATGTCCCCATCCTCTGATGGCTACTTCCAGCAGGATAATGCACCGTCACAAAGCTCCAATCATTTCAAATTGGTTTCTTGAACATGACAATGAGTTCACTGGACTAAAATGGCCCCACAGTCACCAGATCTCAACCCAATAGGGCATCTTTGGGATGTGGTGGAACGGGAGCTTCGTGCCCTGGATGTGCATCCCACAAATCTCCATCAACTGCAGATGCTCTCCTATCAATATGGGCCAACATTTCTAAAGAATGCTTTCAGCAGCTTGTTGAATCAATGCCATGTAGAATTAAGGCAGTTCTGAAGGCGAAAAGGGGTCAAACACATTATTAGTGTGTGTTCCTAATAATCCTTTAGGTGAGTGTACATACGCATTTATACTATATAGAAACGTACTTTTAGCGCTCGCCAAGTAAAAATACATTCAAATGTAGTACCAACTCAGACAATATGTGATTTAAATATCACGTCAGGCTCTCTAAAGCCCTCCTTTCTGAGAGCCTGCTCTGCTCTGATTGGTCAGATGGCCCAGTCTGTTGTAAATAAGTGCTATTAATGTTTATTAATTCAAAGGCTTTCTCCCTGGATCTCCAGTGCTGTGTAGTAACAGTGTCACGTGATCGAGGCGGCCGTGAGTAAACCTGCTGGAACCAGTGCCACCTCAAACGAAATTTAGTTGCACCAACAGTAAAAAAGGTCGCAAAATCGTCACCCATGTGCAATGAATCCTGGGATAGGCTAGACTCCATGATCTATCCTTCATGGCCTGGGAATGGAAGGACGCCGCCTCTGCTACAGCTCATTTCTCTGCTCTTTGGCTGATTTACACACGGCATGAAAGGTCATATCTGAAAACGCATAATGAGGCTCTTTAAAATGATGTTGGATTCACTGTTGTATCTGTAGAGGGTGTTTTATCCATCATGCACTGCAATGACACTCCCATTCTAATCAGCGAGGAGGAGATGTGCTGTCAGTTATTGAGCATGTTCAACATTATTCATGATAATTACGGTATCAAGGGAAATAATCAGCAATGTCATTTGTCACAATCGTGCAGCCCTGGAATCAAAGCCGTCCTAATTGTTCCGAAGTCTACACCGCATGATCTCCGGAGAGTTAATCAGCCGATCCGCTGCTCTCGTGATTGAATCCGTGGGATCTCGTCATGCTCCATCACAGACCATCTGTGTGATTCTGATGGTTTCTGATGCTGTGCTTGTGGGGAAATCTCTTTGCTAAATGTGTTGTTTATCTTGCAGATCTTCTGCAAAGCAGGCAGCGTGCTGTGCGGACAAGTACGTGTTCCTCCTTCACTGTCTCTGTGTAGTGTACTTCAACCCCTCACTGCCCTACTACTGAGGGCACTAGACGCAGATTCACCCTCACTGTGTGTGTTTGCAGTAGTAAAGACTGTGACGTTTTCCATTATGTTAGGGATGCACGATATGCTGGTGATGTGTTGAAGCAGATCATATTATAAAGGTTCATTTCAAACTGAATTATATTTCTGTGGCAGTTTACAGAAAAAAAGCACGACACACATTGATGCTTCAGTGTAACACACACTGTTAGATTTATCCCATCAGATATGAACACTAACATACAACTAATTTTCATAATAATCAGATAATATGAGGGGTTCTTTTATCCATTTCAAACGATTTAAAAGTTTGGGGTCAGTATGTATATTTTTTTCAAGAAATGAATACTTTTATTCACCAAGGATACGTTAAATGTACACAAATTTACAGTTGGGTCATTCCGTGTCAACTCAACCAGAAATTTTGTAGAAAGACAACATAAATAGTGATGAAAGCCAGAATAGTAAGTGTCACAGATGTGTATTGACTGAGTAATCCCTGTTCTGTAGAGGAGGGTCAGAATGACAGTTTGAGATCTGGAGCCAAACTACAGGCGTGTAAACGTGACTTTAGAAAGATGGCAGCATCTTTATTTTATTGTCACACAGAGATTGGTAGATCTATTAGTGAAATCTGTTGACTTTATCAATCTGTGTGTCATTATATGCCAACGGTGAGCGCTCAAACATGGGGAATAAGCACTTCTGCTGTGTTTTGTCTCAAGTTTGCATGCCTGTAACTCCAGAAGTATTAAAGATATCTCAATATCCTTTTAGATTCTGGTTCTTAACAAACTTTTCTTTTGGAATCTCCATTTTAAAGACCCTCAATGGTTCAATCCCAGAGATATGGAGATCCTAACGCGGCTCCAGATTCTGATTCTTTACAAACTATCCTTTTGCTTTTCGACCACTAAACTTGACCAGTTTACTCATGGAGCCGCATTGAGATCTCCATATATCTAGGACTGAACCATTGAGGGTCTTTAAAATTAAAACACCAAAAGAAAAGTTTGTTAAGAACCAGAATCTAAAAGGATATTGAGATATCTTTAATACTTCTTGAGTTACAGGCATGCAAACTTGAGACAAAACACAGCAGAAGTGCTTATTCCCCATGTTTGAGCGCTCACCGTTGGCATATAATGACACACAGATTGATAAAGTCAACAGATTTCACTAATAGATCTACCAATCTCTGTGTGACAATAAAATAAAGATGCTGCCATCTTTCTAAAGTCATGTTTACACGCCTGTAATTTGCCTCCAGATCTCAGGTGAAAACTGTTCTGTAGAGGAGGGTCAAAATGACAGTGATTACTCAGTCAATACACATCTGTGACATTTAATATTTTGGCTTTCATCGCTATTTATGTTGTCTTTATACATTAAAAATATTAACAAAATCAGAAATTTGCGCTGAATCCTGAAAAATATAATGCATCACAGTTTCCACAAAAATATGAACTATAGTAATTATAAATGTTTCTTGAGCATCAGATCCTCATTCTGAAGGATCATGTGACACTGAAGACTGGAGTAATGATGAGAAATTCAGGAATAAATTACACTGTACTATATATTCACATAGAAAACATTTTAAATCATAATAATATTCCCCAATTTTTACTGTATTTTTGATCAAATAAACACAGCCTTGGTAAGCAGAAGAGACTCTTTCAGAAACATTAAAACTCGTACCGACCCCAAACGTTATTGACCACATCAGCTGAATGAATTGTATTAGTCCAAATGTCTATATCTGTGCATCCCTACATTGATATTCCTGTTTATATAAAGCATCTGAAGCTGAGAGTTACTGAGGTGATTAGCAGCTGTAACCCTGACCGAGGTAGACGTGTGTTTGCTCATGTGATGTGTGTGTGTGTGTGTGTGTGTGTGTGTACAGCTCTCACTGACAGCTCTGTGTGTGTGTGTGTGTGTGTGTGTGTGTGTGTGTAGGTGTTAAGAAAGCGCCAGATGATGAGGAGTTAGTGAGTCTGAGTAAGCAGCTGGTTGAAGACGCTGTGTTGCGGGCTGTGCAGCAGTACATGGAGGAAACCCAACAGAACGGCGCCGCGCCAAAAGACGAGGGTCCGCCAGCGCCCGCCGGCACACTCAACAGCACCAAATGACCCCGCGACCCCTGACCTCCACCTGCCGGCGGGCGTCCAAACGCAGCAGAGCGGGATTGTAGAGCAGAGCGGCGAGTGTGAACACAAGTCACACACCGGACTCAATTCCCTCTCCTATTGTTTTCCTTTTCCTTTGTGCCGGATCCTCCGGGATGAGTCTGAACGAGCGCGCGTGTGTCTGGAGGCGCGTGTCACTGTCGCTTTGTCATTTCCACATCCGACAATCACAGGGAACTGCTCAGTTTGACTGAGACCTGCAGGCCAGCAGCCCGATCCAAAGCCAGACTCATGAACTCTGTGACTCTATGAACATGACCTGTTGATGTGTGTGTGTCACTGTTTGTGCCGTAGGGTGTGTGTGCGCTGCGAGCAGGATGGATTGGGAGAGAGAGCGCGGGCGGACACAAGTACAGGCTATAAAGACACTGTTAGCACACGCAAACATTCAAGCTAAGATCCGGCAGGAGCTGAACGTGTCCAGCGGAGGAACCATCCCAAAGTAACACACACACACACACACACACCTTCACTGATGTACAAAACACACACACACTGAAGTGAGGCCGGTTCTGGTTTTTAACATGAGCGTTTGGTGTCAGTGATGCGTCAGACGAGCACCCACCGTGGCCTTAGAGAAATCACACTATTATATTACTGAAGAACATTTGTTTTGTTTGATTCATATTTTCACCAGGACCTTAAAAATGTGTCTTTTTATGCGTATGAGACGTCTCTTGAGTTTCCCGTATCGATGAAGTGTAAACAGTTCTATGATGTCATCATTTGGCTTTTTGTTTCCCCATCTGTCACTTTTTTTACTCTTCAAATAAAGGACGAGATGACGTGTGTGACAGTGTGATGTTGGAGACTGCTACACCTCCCTCTCCGCGTTCCTCTTCCTCTGAATGAGCATATTGCCTGCCGTCTGCCGAGCGCGAGAGAAACCGCGTCTGACACACACACACACACGCGCTCTCGAGGCGAGTGTGTGGAGCGCAGACGCAGGGATACGCCGTCTCTTAGGGCCCGTTTGCTCATTAGATCACAGCAGGCCGTCTGGAAGAGCGTTTGCGCAAACTTCATACACTCATCTGATCTACCTTGGTCATATTCCACATAATGTGTATATTAGGGCTGTGCGATATTGAAGAAAAATGCGATATCCTTGTTAAATAATGCGATATTCGATACAATATTACTTCAAGTATGTAAAATCTATTAAAAAAAAATATTTAAAAACTGAGAATGATACCATTTATGGGTTTCACATTCTTTCTGGGAAAAGAAAGCATCGCTACAACTTCTGAAAGTGACCAGCAGTGTTTTAGCAAAAATGTATGTCACAAATCTGACAATATGATTTTAACATCAATGTAAACAAACAAAAAATGTAATGCCAATATTTAAATACCACAAACTCTTTGCGTGACTTGCTAATATATAGTTACATCAACCTAAAACTTAAACATCAAGAACATCCAGGTACACAAAGACACCTGAACTAGGGGAGGACGATTATTTTAGTTATTTTAATTTATCTTTGTTATTAAAAATAAGAACTAAAAACAGCAGTTATTGTTTGACAGACAGCGGCAGGTTTATAGTATTAGCAGGCTGTCACTTTAAGACCTAATGCTTAATAACAGAACTGAAGGGATCACACACTCTCAGAGAGGCGGCTTGTGCGCACGTTTCGGTGTGTGTTTATACACACACACACACACGAGACGGCAAGGAGTTGTTTTTGGCAAGTTATTGTCACATAAGTAACAGTCGTGTGCTCAGTCTATTCTCTGATATACGCATCAACCTAAAACATACACTTTTCACAATGTTGAAGTAGCCTATTAAAATCATTCAGATATTGCGTGCCGTTGCGATATGCATATTTCGATATATTGCACAGCCCTAGTGTATATTATATATGTTTTGCATTGAATTATTTCATATTCAAACATCAGGGCCCTCGTCTATCAGCGGTGTGTGTGCACAGATCTGTGCGTAAGAACAGTTTCATGCAAAGTGTGGGATCTGCCAACTTATACGTAGAAATTAGGGCTGGGCAAAAAAATGTGATTTTTCGATTAATCATTTTTAAAAAAAGTGGTCGATTCAAAAATCGATTCTGAAACGCCATGAATCGATTTTTCCCCCCATATTTATTTCTGCAAACATTGAACATAAGATTAAGGTTAATCTAATCACTCCGCTAGAGGTCAGCCTCTTATTGGCCTTGCGCGATGTTACAAAGGAGCGAGAAGCGCGGCCCATTACGGCCTCAATCCTCGACAGGCCTCGTCAGGCACTACGATCGCCCAAATTACAGGCGGTTTCGCCGGCGCGTTTCTGAGATATAGCCGTTAAAGTTTCAACTGGTCTCGTTCGATCCCTTTTCCCATGAAAATTGCTGAAAATCATCCAATATCCTTTTTATGTTTTAGAATAAATATATAAAAATATCCATACAAACAAAATTGTATAAAATGCTTCTCAGATAATTTTTTTTGAATAAAGTTGCATCAAAATTGTATTGTATTTAACATAATTGTATGCATTTGAAATTTAGAGATGGTGCTGTTTTAAAGGTCCCGTTTTTCGTGTGTTTTTGAAGCTTTGATTGTGTTTACAGTGTGCAATATAACATGTGTTCATGTTTCGCGTGTAAAAAAACTCAGTATTTTTCACACAATTTACTGATCTGTATACTGCTGTTTCTACTGTCCTCAAAACGGCTTGAAAGATTTCCCTGTTCCATGAAGTCCCTCCTTCAGAAACACGTAACGAGTTCTGATTGGGCCAGCGGTTCCCGTGTTGTGATTGGACAGCAGCTTAGCGCACGCAGAGCGCACGTTACCGGAAAGGTCCCGCCTCTCACCATAACGGGGATGCATGCGCTCAATGATCTCTAAGTACAGCGGCCCTGGGAAAGACAAACAAAGGTGACTTGACTCCGGGATGAAAATAACAGCGTCTCCACGACATGGCGACAAACAAACTATACGAACGCAACACTTCCTATTCTCCACGCGGGAGCAACAAGACCACGCCCCGTTTTTCGCGTATTCTTGTGGGCAGAGGTTAGTCGACAAACTGCTCTACTGACGTCATTAAAGCAGGAAATACCAGGATGTAGAACAAACCGGCCGTTCGCTGTAGGCTTTGAAAGGGAACTTCTGTTATATAAAATATCTCACTTGGCATTGAACTTTGAGCTTTATAATTTTACAGGTATTATAAATGCTCTAACAGCAACATTACACACTAACTAAAGTTTTAAAAATGGGATCACGAAGAACAGGACCTTTAATGTACCCAAGAGTACCTAAACTAAAGAGAGTTTAATATACAATTTTGTGGCTCTTAATTTCTTTTTAATTATCCACTTGTAAACTTGTTTACTGTTCTTTTTTATAAATATAGTATTTGTATTAAATCTATATTCATTGAGTTGAATCGAATCAATTTGAGAGCTTGCAAATCGAAATCAAATCGAATTGAAACATCTGAATCGATGCCCAGCCCTAGTAGAAATGTGTGTAAATATAAGCCCAGCTCTGAGCTTACGCAGAATCTAGTGCTAGAACAGCGACACTACACATTAAAAGCATGTAAGACAGTGTGCATTAAGCACATCACATGTGTCCTGTGTTTCCTTTAATTACAAAACATGATGTGTAATTGGTGTCAAACCCTATAAGAGACGGCTGTGACAAAGGTTGGACGCAATTATTTCCTTGGACCCAAACTACATCCCATTCCCTTACCGATCAATCCTCAACAAGCCGGAGTAAAACAGGGCTTTCATGCTATTGCCAGATTCATAGCCATAGACTGCTCTCACATCGCCAGAAAACCAGCACATTTAATGATGGAGATGAAAAAGGGTTTCGTTCTGTGGATGTGCAAATCATGTGTTAAGATAATGCAGATTGTTTCAAAGCAACTTCACAGTGTTAAACAGGAAAATAATGCAGCAGAATTTGATTCGGCCGTACAGCCGTTCCGAAGAAAATCAATTCGTCAAAATCAATCAATTTGTTGTGAGTCAAGTCATTGCGCGTCTCATTCTGTGTTTGTGAAGTTCCTCTTCTTTGCCATAATTGTGGTGAGGAAAAAACACAATCACATGAGTTTCAAATTGAAGTGTTGTCCCAATATATGGTTTATTAGAGTCGTTTCTGAATGCTAATGACCGTGAACAAGCGTGATACTTACACACACACACACACACACACACACATGTGGGATTCATCAGCAATGTCTGCGTCTGAAACCTAGGCAGTGACTCGATGTCTCGCTGCTTTATCAGACAATGGCTATGTGTCCATCCAAAGTTGCGAATGTAACTTATGTGCAAAATTACAATATCGCATAAAACATTTGCGAATAAAGCACCGTTTCCATCCAGTGAGTTGAACATAATCATCACAAATAATCTGAGGAACAGGAGAAGCCACCATATATAAACATTTTCATATATAATAAATGATTTGTGTCTGGTTGTCTTGCTTTCAGAGGCTGATGTGCTGTTTGGGAACGCGGTTATGTGACGCGTAGTTAATACGCACGTTTTCGTATCGGATAGAAAATGTATTCGACTCAAACGAGCGCATATTTAGATTTTAGCATAACTGTTTAATGATCTACAGCACAATAGAGAGAGCTCTGGTGAGAACTAAACACATATTTAATCACTACAGTAGTCATTTATCGCTAGAAATGACATCAGAAGTGGAAAATGTTGGTAAAAAAAAAAACGTACATTTACACACAAACTGACCAGCAAACGCAACTTTCGGACGCCATCTCTACTGTCACAGAATGGAACGCACAGGATTGTGGGATATCAAAGGCAGTGAAGGATACAGATATGCTGCCTTCAAACTCCATCAGATGAAGGAAGTGAAGCTAACATTAGACGTGCCTTGATGCCTTCCTGTCTTGAAGCATTCTCCAGGTTTCAGACGCAGCTGATGATTGCGTACTCATGTGTAAGAAGTGTGTGTGCACGTTTGATAAATACAGATTTTCTTGTACACATTGTACATTTCATTCGTAGGACATAAGCTAGAACCTTTCCTACGCACTGTTGATAAATGAGGGTATAGTCACATTAATTACCTTTCAAAAGTTTGACCTCAGTAAAAATTGTTTAATACTTTTATTCACCAAGCACAAATTAAATTGACCAAAAGTGACAGTGAAGATTTATGTTACAATCGTTTCTATTTCAGATAAATACTGTTGTTCTGAACTTTCTATTCATCAAAGAATCCTGGAAATAACTGATAATAATCATAAATGTGTGTTGATCATCAGATGCTCATATGAGAATGATTAGTGAAGACACTGAAGACTGCAGTAATGATGATAAACTCAGGAATAAATGACACTTTACTGTATATTCACACAGAGAACAGCTGATCTACACTGAGGAATATTACACTGATTACTGGAGTTACAGGCTGATAACTCCAAAAATGCTGTGTTAAAAATAACCCAAGTTGGGTTGAAAATGGACTAACCCAGCAACTGGGTTGTTTTAAGCAAACATTTAACCCAACCGCTGGGTTAGTCCCTTTTCAACCCAACTTGGGTTATTTTTAACACAGCATTGAGTGTATGATCAGATAAAGTCTCCAAACGTTAGGATGATGGTGCGTTTGAACGGTCACATGGTGTCTAAAATAGTCCCCCATTATATGCCCAGAATACACACACGCTCACAGACTTACATCATGGGTTTAGAGATCAACTCTTTAAATCAGAGATGTGGATTCAGATCCACACCACTCTGCAAACAGGAAGCAGTTTGGCCCAGAATGACATTGGGGGCAATATCACAGACTCCTGAAATGACCAATCCCATCCTGCTCTCGGTCTGAGTAATGCTGGGTTCAGACGGCACCATATCAGCCTGATCTTGGGGATTCTAGTACATTTTTTATGCGATATCCCAAAATTTGCATTAAAAAAAAAACGGTGGATGGAAACATAGCACAGATGGATCTTTGATTCAAAGCGATCATTTTCACTGTCATGCTCTTGAAGTCCTTCAGACACACATGACCCGTTCCCAGGAAACCCTGCCTCAGTTTATGGTGTCATTGGAGACGGTTTCTCAATCATCACCGGCTCAGAGTCCAGAGTCCAGCATGAGCTCTTCCCACTAGCATAATCTCACAGTGTGTGTCAATACATGACCTCGCAATACATCACAGCACAACTGAAAACACATGAATATTAATGTTAGCTTTTCTCCTGCATGGTTTGTGCAATGATCATTCGAAATGTTTCGGTTCAGTGCAAACATGGCTAGCACATTCTCACAGCCCATAATCAGACCCGTCCAGCAGATCTCAGATCATCAGATCATCAGATCATCAGATCATCAGATCATCAGATCCTCAGATCATCAGGCCAGAGCTGAGAGTCAACGGGATGAGCGGACGGCTCTGGGTTTATCAAGAGAAGATCTGAGGACGTGTGTGTGTGTGTGTGTGTGTGTGTGCACGTCACCTGGCTGTAAATGCTTCCACATCACACACACTTTGGCCGTTTGGTTCAGACTATCACAGATGCCATAAACATAAAGTGATGCATTAATGAATGTCCATCGGTCAGCCTCATAAACCCAGTGACGCTTATCTTCAGTGTGACTCACACCTGAATTACAGCAACACACACACTGACACAACACTCAAAGACTCACTCACACTCACCTGTCAATCAAATACTGCCAGACAGCATCAGTCTCCATGACTCCACATAAGAAATACAAATTTACACCAAATTTAAATATAATTTTTTCCTGGTTGTCAGAATTTTAAAGAACGTTACATTTTAATGTAATGGGCAAAATCAACGCATTCAACGTGATAAAGACATTTTGGGTGATTAAATTAGTTAAAGGGTCATAAAGCGCGCACACACACACACACACACACACACAGTCTGGTGTTAATCTTGAGTATCTATAGAGTAGTGTTGATCCTTCATATCTCACAAGAGTCTTTAGTTTATCAGATTTATAAAAGACAGAAACACTGAACCGATTCTTTCTGAACACAGCTGAGTCTGTGGAGGCGTGCAGTGGGCGGAGCTAAAGACACACACACGTCATGGCATTATCCCTGGATAACTTGTTCTCTATACGTTGGTGTTGTTCACATTATGCACTTAAGCACTGATTGTCAACAAAACACACACATTTGATCAGTTTCACTCGCCGCCTGTGGTTTCCACTCATGACGGGAACAGACACACACACACTTGCAGAACTCCTGAAACACAAACTGCATCCTCTGTTCCCTTAATGCTGGGTTATTTGTGAAGCTGAAGGTGATCTTTCCCTCACACACACACACACACTTTTTTAGTGACATTGTTGATCTCTGACAGCTCCCGTAACCCAAACTAAGCTCGATGATGGACGCACTCTTGCTCTCACTCTGGGTGATGTCAAAAAAATGTCTGAGTATTTGCCACGTCATTCGTCCAACTGGTGTTTTGAAATGTTGTCCGTGTTTATCATGAGAATCAACTCTAACAGTGTGAATAAGGCAGAATGCAGGAAACAGCATCAGTCCGCCCCTTTAAAGAGCACCTATCATGGAATTTTGAAATGTACCTTTCATGTAGTGTGTAATATAGATCTAAGTTAACAAAAACATCCTGCAAAGTTTTGAAATATGACAGTACACCGTATATATAGTTATTTTCTTTAAAAAGTAAGAGTCGACTCTGAGTCATTTTTAAAGGGTAACTAAACCCCTGCTCAGAGCTTAACTCCACCCACTGGCAATTTTCAAAAAATGCTGGAAAAGTGGGCAGAGCCCGGCGGACACAGAGGGGATGAACCGAGGGCGGGGCTGAGCGGAGGGCGTGCACCTGAGACCCGCAGTGACGGATTGATTGACAGCTGTCAGACTCGCGAGTCGCAGAGATGGAGAATGACTGGAGTGACGCCAGCTTTGCAACAGAGCGGTCATTCTCCACCTTCACCTGAAGTGGAGGAGGGTGGATTGTCTGTAACAGACACAAACCCGGAGCCTTATCAATGCGAGCCGCTGCTCAAACTGCATTAACTCCCGATGCAGACGATGCTAGTGAAGCAGCCGCGCAAGAGAACTGACCTAATCTATCTGCGTCCGCGGCAACCACTTGCGTGTCAGGGTTTGAAAGCGCGTCTCATGTATGAAAATTATCAGTACACATGACGGGCGGCAATAATATCGCAAGAAAAGCCTGACGTGTACCAACTGCATTATTTAACCGTATTTTCTTCAATACAATGTTAAAGCAAGTGTCAAGTGAGTTTCATTCATAATGTTTCCACTTCATGTAACATGACAGTTCATACTGGAGTAAAGCCGTTCTCATCATGTGATTGGGGGAAACATTAGGGCGTGGTGAGCTCGTGCCAGGGGCGCGGATAGTGAGCCGTTGGAGGTACCATCATAATCATACGTCACGATGACCCACAACGTCCAATAGGAAAACTCAACTGCAGTAGCCACCGTTCAACCTTAAGAGGGCAGCACTTTGGCGGTTTTACACCATATTTTATAGAATTAAAACACTTTATACTCAAATGTCAAAACATTTACTCGAATCAATGAACAGCATTAATAAAGCCCCAGTATTACAGATCATTAACTAAAAAAAGTTGGTTTAGGGTTTAGTTACCATTTAAGAATCGTTAGAAGACCGAAGCTTTTTTTCTCTGACTAGATGACGTCAAGTTATTTGAATACGATACGCCCACTTATTGCGCTCCAAGACGCCAGTGAACACTAGAAAACATCATGGCGACGAGACGCTGTGTTCTGAAGTGCACCTCAAAAGCAAACTTTTTTCATCTGCCCAAGGATGAGCATTTGAAGACTAAGTGGCTTGAAGACAAACCATACATTGTCGCGATTGTGTGTTTATTAGTCTTCAAATGTCTCTATTTGCATGTTTCGCGATCTCAGGAAGCTTTTATTATGGACTTCTATTATGGCACATGGTTCTTCTTCGTCTGTCTGTACCATATATGGTCTACATGTGCACAGAGCGCCCTCCGGCTGCCAGGATGAGCTGAAAACAACACATAAGAGACTCAATCGCTCATGATTAGGCTATATCTGTGTATTTTGAGGAAGTATTGAATAAAAAAATACTCCTCTGTTTAGAAATTTGACACAGGTATGAGAATCTATCAATATGTCTCCTCATCTGCACACTTTTGAACTAAAAGCCCTGAGGGATGTTGATTTGTCGCGAGTCTTCGTTAGGAGTTTTTTATGAATGAGAGCAGCTGAGGCTCATATTACAATCAAACGGTACCGACGCGGTTTTCATATTCATAACTCCTGACACATATTAACAAATTACTGTCACTATAAGACTTTGATGGGCGTTCCGTTTCCGAAAATATCTGCACAGACTATACCAATCACAACTGACTGGGTCATCGGACCAATCACCGCAGATTAGCGTCACGTAAAGGCGGGGTTTTGAAAAGTGAATCACTAAAGGAATCATTTGAGAATCGCTGTCAAAACAGGTAAAAATAAATGCATATTATAAGAAAACTAAAGTCTTTTTTGTCATTGCATGCATGCAAAACTGTTGTTGGGGACTTCTAAAACAATATTTGGAACATTTTAAATGCCATGATAGGTGCTCTTTAAATATTTTGCTGAAATGGAGCCTTCAGAAACACTTTACATATTTTCCTCCATGTTTTAAGGTATTCTACACTCCATCAAAAGCAGCCAGCGGTGTAAATGATAGATTCTTTTACCCTTCCCGATCTCTAAAGCATGAACATAAAGCCCTGATGGTTTGTCCGTCACTCATTCCCGATTATGAATGTTTTAAAGCTGTGTTTTCCTCAGGCGGATCTCAGCGGGTAATGACGCCACGCAGGGCCTGTTTTCGCCTCTGTTACCAAACACACAGGCTATACTTTATAAAGCTGGACGTGTGTTCCTCTGCCGTCTTGTTCATAATGACTGCAGTATCGCTCAGTGGTGTAATGACCGCTGTATGAGGAGATCTGCTGCGGCTCATGTGGTGCTAATTACAGCACGGAGAGGAAAATACCCCTCAGTCCGGCCGGCTGTGTGTGTTCTGACGGCGAGGCTTCAAAACATGCTCTGGAAATCACACACACACACACACACACACACACACACACACACACACACACACACACACACACACACACACACACACACACACACACACACACACACACACACAGTACAGTAATTCTGTGGGCTCCACTGTAGGGATTTCAAAGCACAAATGTTTTTATTAAAGACTGAATTGCATTACTGTAAATGTCTTTTTGTTTGTTTTTATTAACTCAAGGGCTAATTGAAATGTAACACTGACTAAATATCTTCTTAAGCTCTAAAACTTCCCCAAAATCCTTCAAACCGTACGAGTCCAGCTGCTTTCTGAACAAAGCCATGTGTGCATTAATAAAGCCATTAAAGGGATAGTTCACCCGAAAATGAAAATAATCCTGTGTATATGACATTCAGACGGACACAATCTGAGTTATATTAATAAATGTCCTGGTCCAAGCTATATAATGGCAGTGAATGACTGTTTCTGTTTTGAAGTCCATAAAAGTGCATCTGTCCATCATAAAAGTCCATCTATCCATCATAAAAGTGCATCTGTCCATCATAAAAGTACATCTATCCATCATAAAAGTGCATCCATCCATCATAAAAGTGCATCTATCCATCATAAAAGTGCATCTGTCCATCATAAAAGTGCATCTGTCCATCATAAAAGTGCATCCATCCATCATAAAAGTGCATCTGTCCATCATAAAAGTGCATCCATCCATCATAAAAGTGCATCTATCCATCATAAAAGTGCATCTATCCATCATAAAAGTACATCCATCCATCATAAAAGTGCATCTGTCCATCATAAAAGTGCATCCATCCATCATAAAAGTGCATCTATCCATCATAAAAGTGCATCTATCATCATAAAAGTGCATCAATCCATCATAAAAGTGTATCTATCCATCATAAAAGTGCATCCATCCATCATAAAAGTGCATCTATCCATCATAAGTGCATCCATCCATCATAAAAGTGCATCTATCCATCATAAAAGTGCATCCATCCATCATAAAAGTGCATCCATCCATCATAAAAGTGCATCTATCCATCATAAAAGTGCATCCATCCATCATAAAAGTGCATCCATCCATCATAAAAGTGCATCTATCCATCATAAAAGTGCATCCATCCATCATAAAAGTGCATCCATCCATCATAAAAGTGCATCCATCCATCATAAAAGTGCATCCATCCATCATAAAAGTGCATCCATCCATCATAAAAGTGCATCTATCCATCATAAAAGTGCATCTATCCATCATAAAAGTGCATCCATCCATCATAAAAGTGCATCCATCCATCATAAAAGTGCATCTATCCATCATAAAAGTGCATCTATCCATCATAAAAGTGCATCTATCCATCATAAAAGTGCATCTGTCCATCATAAAAGTGCATCTATCCATCATACAAGTGCATCTATTCATCATAAAAGTGCATCTATCCATCATAAAAGTGCATCTATCCATCATAAAAGTGCATCTATCCATCATTAAAGTGCATCTATCATCATAAAAGTGCATCTATCCATCATTAAAGTGCATCTATCATCATAAAAGTGCATCCGTCCATCATAAAAGTGCATCCGTCCATCATAAAAGTGCATCTATCCATCATAAAAGTGCATCTGTCCATCATAAAAGTGCATCTATCCATCATAAAAGTGCATCTATCCATCATAAAAGTGCATCTATCTATCATAAAAGTGCATCCGTCCATCATAAAAGTGCATCTGTCCATCATAAAAGTGCATCCGTCCATCATAAAAGTGCATCCGTCCATCATAAAAGTGCATCCGTCCATCATAAAAGTGCATCCGTCCATCATAAAAGTGCATCTGTCCATCATAAAAGTGCATCTGTCCATCATAAAAGTGCATCCGTCCATCATAAAAGTGCATCTATCCATCATAAAAGTGCATCCGTCCATCATAAAAGTGCATCCGTCCATCATAAAAGTGCATCTATCCATCATAAAAGTGCATCTGTCCATCATAAAAGTGCATCTGTCCATCATAAAAGTGCATCTATCCATCATAAAAGTGCATCTGTCCATCATAAAAGTGCATCCGTCCATCATAAAAGTGCATCTATCCATCATAAAAGTGCATCCGTCCATCATAAAAGTGCATCCGTCCATCATAAAAGTGCATCTATCCATCATAAAAGTGCATCCGTCCATCATAAAAGTGCATCTATCCATCATAAAAGTGCATCTATCATCATAAAAGTGCATCCGTCCATCATAAAAGTGCATCTATCCATCATAAAAGTGCATCCGTCCATCATAAAAGTGCATCTATCCATCATAAAAGTGCATCTATCCATCATAAAAGTGCATCCGTCCATCATAAAAGTGCATCTATCCATCATAAAAGTGCATCTATCCATCATAAAAGTGCATCTATCCATCATAAAAGTGCATCTATCCATCATACAACTGCTCCAACTCGCGAACCACAGTCAGCGAAAGTTAGAGATTACAGTTTGAGATTATGGAGATTAGGAGGAAACTGGAGGTGAGGAGCTGCTCGATACGTCCCGCCCTGTCTTCCTGTATCAAATTACATCAACACATTGAATAATGAGGCACTTCAGCGAGTCTTTAACAGTCTCAACACCTGCATGATGAACCTCTGCATCACTCTTGAGTCTCAGTGTGTGTATCAGACAGAGACACAGAGCGAGTGTGACTATCAGAAGAGAAACGCTGTCTTTGGTGATGGAGTGTGAGTAACTGACAGTGCACATTAACTCAGTTCCTCTGAGCGTTGAGCTGGAGTTACTGCCTCTGTCACAGAGATGGCCACGGGCAGAATGAGATTTAAAACAATTCTGCGTTCGGCTGACATTTGGTGTTGGTGAAAAACGCTCAGCTGGTGTTTGATGAAGGATCCGTCTGACCTGTCCTGTCCAGACACAGCTGCTGTCCTCCCTCAGTGAGAAGGACAACACACACACACACACACACACACACACACACACACACACACACACACACACACACACACACACACACACACACACACACACACACACACACACACACACACACACACACACACACACACACACACACACACACACACACACACACACACACACACACACACACACACACACACACACACACAGCACAGCACTGTCAGTCTGTCACGTACACACACACACACACACACACACACACACACACACACACACAGCACTGTCAGTCTGTCACACACACACACACACACACACACACACACACACACACACACACACACACACACACACACACACACACACACACACACACACAGCACAGCACAGCACAGCACTGTCAGTCTGTCACGTACACACACACACACACACACACAGCACTGTCAGTCTGTCACACACACACACACACACACACACACACACACAGCACAGCACAGCACTGTCAGTCTGTCACGTACACACACACACACACACACACACACACACACACAGCACTGTCAGTCTGTCACACACACACACACACACACACAGCACAGCACAGCACTGTCAGTCTGTCACGTACACACACACACACACACACACACACACACACACACACACACACACACACACACACACACACACACACACACACACACACACACACACACACACACACACACACACACACACACACACACACACACACACACACACACACACACACACACACACACACACACACACACACACACACACACACACACACACAGGATCTCATCTTCACTCAGATCACCAGACTCAATGAGCAATGCAATTTTAATGGCTCATTATTTGACCAGTCTGACTTTTTGGGGTTTAAACTGCTAATTAAAATGTATAAAATGGCGTAATGTAGTGATCTTGTGTTGTGTACAGCTGTGTAAGATCTCAATGATGGTGACAGCATTAACTTAGTGGACATTTACGTCAACACTAGGAACACCCGTCAGACCTCCGTTCATCTTCAGAACCCGGAGGAGGAGAAACTCCAGTTATAAAAATACCCGTGTACATGTGGACTAGGCCTTAGTGTAAATCTGATGCTCTGAAAGGCCTCCATTGGCTCAACTTTACACTCTTAAGACCCATAAAAGACACTAAAGACTAAAGTTACAAAGTCCATCTCACTACAGCGGCTCTACAATAACTTTATGGAGAGACGAGAATAGTTTCTGTGCGCAAAAAAACCCTAAATAACGACTTATATAGTGATGACGATTTCAAAACACAGCATCATGAAGCTTCGAAGCGTTATGAATCAGCGAGTTGATTCATGATTCAGATTGCGTGTCAAACTGCTGAATCGACTCACTGATTCATAACGCTCCAAACCACTGAATCTACTCACTGATTCATAATGCTTCAAACCGCTGAATCTACTCACTGATTCATAATGCTCCAAACCGCTGAATCAACTCACTGATTCATAACGCTTCAAACCACTGAATCAACTCACTGATTCATAACGCTTCAAACCGCTGAATCAACTCACTGATTCATAATGCTTCAAACCACTGAATCTACTCACTGATTCATAACGCTCCAAACCGCTGAATCAACTCACTGATTCATAACGCTCCAAACCGCTGAATCAACTCACTGATTCATAACGCTTCAAACCACTGAATCGACTCACTGATTCATAACGCTCCTAACCACTGAATCTACTCACTGATTCATAACGCTCCGAACCGCTGAATCGACTCACTGATTCATAACGCTTCAAACCACTGAATCTACTCACTGATTCATAATGCTTCAAACCGCTGAATCGACTCACTGATTCATAATGCTCCGAACCGCTGAATCGACTCACTGATTCATAACGCTTCAAACCACTGAATCTACTCACTGATTCATAACGCTTCAAACCGCTGAATCGACTCGCTGATTCATAACGCTCCGAACCGCTGAATCGACTCACTGATTCATAACGCTCCGAACCGCTGAATCGACTCGCTGATTCATAACGCTCCGAACCGCTGAATCGACTCACTGATTCATAACGCTCCGAACCGCTGAATCGACTCACTGATTCATAACGCTCCGAACCGCTGAATCGACTCGCTGATTCATAACGCTCCGAACCGCTGAATCGACTCACTGATTCATAATGCTCCGAACCGCTGAATCGACTCGCTGATTCATAACGCTTCGAAGCTTCATGATGCTGTGTTTTGAAATCGGTCAACACACCGGGAAACTGCTTTGCTTTGGTCTTTTGCTGTTATTTTTGTTGTCAGATGGGAGTGTGCGAGCTTCATCATGGTTTCAGCGATATCTGTGGTTTCTCCACGGGGTTTGCAGCTTTTCGATGACATTCGCGTCGGGTAATTACGTCACTTCAAAACGTTCCCATGGCAACAGGGGGAAATGGCGGCTCGTGTGCAGTAAACGAACATTTTTAACTTTCTGCTAATATATATGACTTTTTTGCAACGAAAATGCGGGGATTATGAAATCATAGCCCTCACATATTTTGCACGCGGAAATAGGCAATTTATGCAGCGAAAGTGCGGCGTATTTGAAAAATTTGGCTGATTATGCATTAAATAATGCGATCGCATAATCACGTTTTTCTGGAGGGACTGTCTAATGTCTTTTAAATTAAAGTGTTGAAACTCTGCCAAAATGGCGTCGTAAACAGAATGGGTCACATGACCTCCGGAGCTCTAAACACACACACACAGCCCTAGATGAGGAGCTAACCGGACACAGGTGAACAGAATCAGCCTATAGAAATGAATCCGGTCACGTTCAGAAACCCAGGACACGAGGAAGAAAAGGAAAAACACCTGCCCTACTTCTGTGCTGTTGCACACTAGAGACCATCTACACCAGGATGTCCACTTGGACTGCGATGGCAGGAGAAGATCTGTGTGTCTGCAGCCGCTCGCGAGGAGGAATGCAGTCCGGTCCTGAGGATGCGGTCCCCTCGTCTCCATGGAGACCTAAACAGGCGGTCATCATGCATTCGATCAGTGCTTCAGTGCTGGCCGCGCATTTATTCACTCAATAAGGAGGTGGCAGGAGTGAGGTGGAGGCGAGCCGCAGATCTCCAGAGAGCTCTTGAGAACAGCAGCAGCTCCACTTGTGTCCTGATGCTCATCATCTCAACCTGCCTACAGAAAACACACCGTTCCAGCATCACGACTGCAGTGGTGCACATCAGGTCACAAGGCATTAAAGTGCCCCTATTATGCTATCGTAAAGTCTACTAATTTCCTACAACAGGTTTAAAAGGTTAAACAACACTTTAATTTACCCATTATATCCACTGCAACATCACCTTTTTCCTCAGTGTCTGAAACACTTCAAGATTCTCTCTAAACTCCTCCTTTCAGAACACCTGCTCTGCTCTGATTGGTCAGATGGCTCAGTTTGTTGTGAGCAAACGCTCATTATCATATCTCAGCTCTTGACACACACACAGTGATATGAACAGTAATGAGGGTGTCTCAATCTCAGCAGAAACAGCATCTTGTCCACATGAACAACACCAACCAAACTCTTCCAGTCTCAGAGACGACTACAGTGAGTGAGGGCGGGGCTAAGAGACGCTGCTCAGCCAATCACGACCAGAGGCGGGCATTATGCAAATCTGATACAAACCCACGGTTCAGTCATAGATATACATAATAGACCCTTTTCACATTTCCGGGTTTCTCAGAGCGGAAGTCGTCATAGTTGGGTTAAATATTATAGCTGTGAATGAGAGAATACATTAAATATTTTCTGTGTGCCCATTTGCTCAAATAGCAAAAGAAAAACTTTCAAAAAGAGGGAAAAAATAGAGTGAGATTGATAACGGCAGTGAAAAGAGAGAAATATGTTCATTTTTACCATCACTCCCATAGACGCTATTACTAAACACCCTCACAGCAGTGGTAACTTTTTTATTATAATTTGATGCAAAAGTAATAAAATACAAATTATTAGTGTTATAAATGTACATGTATATTTTTTTAAATGAAAATACAAAAAACGCTGCAGGATTTACGATATTGATGAACGTTAAAACGCATCATCACAGTCTGTGAAAAGGGTCTATAAAGGCTAGATGTCTTACGGCGGAGTCTCGAATGTCATCACTGGCGGCCATCTTTTCACAGGCAAGCTTTCTGGCGGCCATCTTGTCACAGGCAAGCTTTCTGGCGGCCATCTTGTCACAGGCAAGCCTTCTGGCGGCCATCTTTTCACAGGCAAGCTTTCTGGCGGCCATCTTGTCACAGGCAAGCTTTCTGGCGGCCATCTTGTCACAGGCAAGCCTTCTGGCGGCCATCTTGTCACAGGCAAGCTTTCTGGCGGCCATCTTTTCACAGGCAAGCTTTCTGGCGGCCATCTTGTCACAGGCAAGCTTTCTGGCGGCCATCTTGTCACAGGCAAGCCTTCTGGCGGCCATCTTGTCACAGGCAAGCTTTCTGGTGGCCATCTTGTCACAGGCAAGCCTTCTGGCGGCCATCTTGTCACAGGCAAGCTTTCTGGCGGCCATCTTGTACCTGATGTAAGGCGAGTGATCTGAACACAATATACTCTTATCTCGCTGAAATCTGGACCGATTTACAAATGGTTTGGTTTCTTTCAAACCTTATTAACGTGGCTTTAATTCTGGATGCTTGAACAAATGATGCATAATTATTCATAAGTATGCAGTGTCATAAGTACATCTGACGTTTATAACAAACCAAACCGTTTGAAAATCGGTAGAAAATTGAGCAAGTTATGGTTATTTAAAAAGTACACGCAGCATTAAAACACAATGTTAGGAGTGAGCGAGCTGACTGAGACAAGATGGCCGCCAGTGCAGACGTCGACCTCCATTGGCCAGCAGCGCGGACGAGACATCTAGCCTTTATTATGGATATCTATGGGGTCAGCAGAAAGAAAGACTGGAATTACTGATGACTCGGCCATTTATGCAGATCTCACAGTCGCAAACTCTCCAGTGTGAACATTATATCGTCGGAGGTTATGAGTAAGAGTATTCTTTAAAGAGTAGTTTTATATAAGAGCTGCAGTCCACACAACACTCAGGCTCTTCAGCTGAGGCTTCTCTCTAATGGCCGTGTTGTGAGTGACTCAGCCGGCTTCAGTTCAGCTCTTTAAACACGTCCCCTTGTGTGAGCAAACATCCACTTAACAACTCGCCCATAAACCAGCAGCAGTAACAATAAACACTGGAGCAAGCGTCTCCGCAGCCCCGGGGGGGTGATTATATTCCACAAATCAGATTTACAGGAGCCAGGGGACTGCGGTCGGTCGCTCTGACCTGTGTTTACTGTCCTGTCTCTAGAGCAGCGCGTCTGGGAGATTTAAACTGCTTATGAAGTGCTTTCAGGCAGAGGTGACACTCAATCAACAGCCTCACTTTATATGAAGCGTCTTTAACTGCTAGACTATGTACTCATATTTAAATGAGTCTGCTTTTGTACAATGTCTGAAGACTTTAGTGACAGACCCAGACAGCAACAGACCCGGCCCAGATCCGGCCCACATCTGGCACTGGAAGCTCATGATCTGAGCTCACAGCGCAGGATCTCTGAGGGCGAGTCTGAATCTCTTCTGCTAGTTTAACGACGGGACAAGCGGTCGGAGCGCCGGCTCATGGTCTAAAAGGGTCGTCCCTCGTCTCTTAATGGTTCATGGGTGTGTTTGGGGCATAACATCAATAAACCAATCAGAGCCTCATCTCCCTTTCCCTTTAAAAGCCATGAGAGGATTCACTGTTGACATGAGGAGAGACTGAACACTTCTCCAGAGTGTGTGTGTGTGTGTGTGTGTGTGTGTGTGTGTGTGTGTGTGTGTGTGCTGCTGCGAGTCCCTGTGTGTGTAATAATCAGAGTGTGTGTGTGTGTGTGTGTGTGTGTGCTGCTGCGAGTCCCTGTGTGTGTAATAATCAGAGTGTGTGTGTGTGTGCTGCTGCGAGTCCCTGTGTGTGTAATAATCAGAGTGTGTGTGTGTGTGCTGCTGCGAGTCCCTGTGTGTGTAATAATCAGAGTGTGTGTGTGTGTGCTGCTGCGAGTCCCTGTGTGTGTAATAATCAGAGTGTGTGTGTGTGTGTGCTGCTGCGAGTCCCTGTGTGTGTAATAATCAGAGTGTGTGTGTGTGTGCTGCTGCGAGTCCCTGTGTGTGTAATAATCAGAGTGTGTGTGTGTGTGTGTGCTGCTGCACGTCCCTGTGTGTGTAATAATCAGAGTGTGTGTGTGTGTGTGTGTGTAATAATCAGAGTGTGTGTGTGTGTGTGTGCTGCTGCAAGTCCCTGTGTGTGTAATAATCAGAGTGTGTGTGTGTGTGTGCTGCTGCGAGTCCCTGTGTGTGTAATAATCAGAGTGTGTGTGTGTGTGTGTGCTGCTGCACGTCCCTGTGTGTGTAATAATCAGAGTGTGTGTGTGTGTGTGTGTGTAATAATCAGAGTGTGTGTGTGTGTGTGTGTGTGTGTGTGTGTGTGTGTGTAATAATCAGTGTGTGTGTGTGTGTGTGTGTGTAATAATCAGTGTGTGTGTGTGTGTGTGTGTGTGTGTGTGTGTGTGTGTGTGTGTGTGTGTGTGTGTGTGTGTGTGTGTGTGTGTGTGTGTGTGTGTGTGTGTAATAATCAGTGTGTGTGTGTGTGTGTGTGTGTGTGTGTGTGTGGGCATGTTTTTGTGAAATATCAGGACACAAATGTGTATAATGACATGGGTATTACAAAAAGAGGGTGAAATATGAGGACGTTCCCCATGTCCTCACTTTTCAAAATGCTTATAAATCATACAGAACAAGGTTTTTTTCACAGAAAGTGAACTGCACAGTCTCCTGTGAGGGGTAGGTTTAGGGACAGGGGCAGTGTGTGTGTGTGTGTGTGTGTGTGTGTGTGTGTGTGTGTGTGTGTGTGTGTGTGTGTGTGTGTGTGTGTGTGTGTGTGTGTGATGGGTAGGTTTAGGGGCAGGGTCAGTGTAAGGGGATAGAAAATACGGTTTGTACGGTATAAAAACCATTACGCCTATGGAATGTCCTCACATTTCACAAAAACAAACATGTGTGTGTGTGTGTGTGTGTAATAATCAGAGAGTGTGTGCCATAAAAGTCGTTTTTTGATACTTTTGTGTCCTTTTTTGTAATCTTGAAAGCTCCAGTCCCCATTCATTGTAATTGCAGAGGGTTGACGGTTTCATTCTTCAAAACATCATGCAGATCCACAGAGAGTAAACACTGACAGAATTTTAAAAAAACGTTTTGCTAAGTGCTGGGTCAAGCTAGCCTGTTCTTACCAGACTCTCACACATTTCATTTGGCCGCTCTCCATTGACCAGCGTTTACTTCCTTGAAGGCTCTGTTGAAGTTTAAAACTATTGGTTCTGATATAACCGATCGCTAACGTTTGCTCGTGACACATGTCATCTCAAACTAGCGACAACATCAACATCATCGCTCTCAGCCACTCCCTCTGTTCACTGATTGGACTGGTTAAAATTTGACCAGAGAAAATACTGCAATCCCAGATGGAGAACTGAAGGAAAATGAAAGTTGAGCAGAAGTACTGAGGAGGGCGGAGCCAGGCTAGGGTCAAGCGGCCCGTCTCATGCCCTGCTCTCTGACCCACTGCGTATGTGTACAGAACAGTTTGTTTTTGTTCCAGGCTGAACACTTGCACTCAATCACCAGCTGTTCCCTGGGGTCCCGATGAGCTCAATTATTCAAACTGGGGCAAAACATTAAGTGTGCAACCCCTGGTAAAGAGAGCACGAGCAGAGGAGATCAAGAACAGAACTAGACCTGCCTGAGTGAAGGGCTATATGTGCTAAAGCCAACATGAAGAGAGGAGATTAACTCTCACCAAGCCGGAGACCAACTGTAGGTTCACACACACACACACACACACACACCTCCTTGATGTTCCCTGTTGCCATGGATACACGGAATGACTAGAAAATGGAACATGAACAGAATAGACAGGGCGTGCGTTTTTTCATCTCAAAGACAAAGGTGTGGAGGCAGACACGACTGTGCTGAATCTCATCCTGAGTGTTTTAAACAGAGAAGATGATGGAGAAACCCCAGCTCTGTCCGCTCATACAGAGAGTTCAACACAATGGAAAATCCAGAGGCGGAGAGCGGGAGGATTTAATGGCACAAGTGAAGTAAATGTGTGTCTGAGCGGACTCTTAAATCACAGAGATGGAGGGTGAGCTCTTGAGTGCCAAAGGTTGAATTTACTTTAACTTTGTAAGCAGGCATAAATCAGAGGGTTGTGGAGCAGATGGGCCTCATAAAACCAGAGCTCTAGCGTTAAACACCAAACATGGTAAGCATCACAGCTATTTACACCACTTCCTGTCCAGTGCCCGCAGCTCACCCATCCATACACACACTCTTCATTCAGTCACTGAGCCATTCTTTAAAGGACTAGTTCATCCAAGGCTGGAAAATTATGACAATTTCATTTTTGCATGAACGATTGCTTTAGTCATTAACTCTTTCCCCACCATTGATATGATTCTCCGTCATTTATGAAACTAGTCGACATGTAATCGTGAGAGATGGATATAAAGACACTGGCGTGGTGTCTGGGGAAAATTCTTGGCTCAGAGGAAAAATGGCACAACAGATTTAAGTAATCCAGAAAAATAATATTACATATTGTGTGTGTATGACATTCTTCATTCAGATGAACACAATCAGAATTATATTAATAAATATCCTGGCTAATCCAAGCTTTATAATGGCAGTGAATGGCTGTTTCTGTTTTGAAGTCCATAAAACTGCATCCATCCATCATAAAAGTTCATCTATCCATCATAAAAGTGCATCTGTCCATCATGAAAGTGCATCTATCCATCATAAAAGTGCATCTATCCATCATAAAAGGGCGTCCGTCCATCATTAAAGTGCATCTGTCCATCATAAAAGTGCATCCGTCCATCATAAAAGTGCATCCGTCCATCATAAAAGTGCATCTGTCCATCATAAAAGTGCATCCGTCCATCATAAAAGTGCATCCGTCCATCATAAAAGTGCATCTGTCCATCATAAAAGTGCATCTGTCCATCATTAAAGTGCATCTGTCCATCATTAAAGTGCATCTGTCCATCATTAAAGTGCATCCCTCCATCATAAAAGTGCATCCGTCCATCATAAAAGTGCATCCGTCCATCATAAAAGTGCATCTGTCCATCATTAAAGTGCATCTGTCCATCATTAAAGTGCATCCGTCCATCATAAAAGTGCATCTATCCATCATAAAAGTGCATCTATCCATCATAAAAGTGCATCTATCTATCATAAAAGTGCATCTGTCCATCATAAAAGTGCATCCATCCATCATAAAAGTGCATCTATCCATCATAAAAGTGCATCCATCCATCATAAAAAGTGCATCCATCCATCATAAAAAGTGCATCCATCCATCATAAAAGTGCATCTATCCATCATAAAAGTGCATCTGTCCATCATAAAAAGTGCATCCATCCATCACAAAAATGCATCCATCAAATATGCAAGAAACATCTCATGGATGCTCTGGGACGCATCCTCAGTGATGTATCCTGGAATCATTGGGTGTTTCGGGTCTCGCAACATCATACACTCTCGCCCAGGCGACCCAGCCGGGGTTGATCAAGCCCCGACTTGCGTCCCAGCAGCAGTCCACGGATCAGCCCTCTTAATCCAAAGCCACCTTGTGGCCTTCTCTGCGGCTTCGCTCGCGGATTGAATGGCCCTCTTCTTGGCCGCCCCTGTAATGCCCAAACGACAGAGGACTTTGCACAGTGAACGTCCTGCAAAGCCTCTACAGCCGACTTCTATAGGCTCATAGAAGGTT
Source organism: Gobio occitaniae (assembly GCA_033150135.1). Classification (NCBI taxonomy): domain Eukaryota; kingdom Metazoa; phylum Chordata; class Actinopteri; order Cypriniformes; family Gobionidae; genus Gobio; species Gobio occitaniae. The sequence goes on from JARQWZ010004523.1 coordinate 76,100, forward strand.
TTCCAGCCTCTCTCCCTGCACCCCTCCACCAGTTCCTGGTACTTAGCACGTTTCCTCTCATTTGCTTCCTCAATACGCTCTTCCCAGGGCACTGTAAGTTCCAGCATGATAAGATGTTTTGCAACCTCAGAGGTAACTATCATGTCTGGGCGGAGATTTGTTGTTACAATGTGCTGAGGGAACCTTAGTTGTTTTCCCAGGTCGACCTGCAACTGCCAGTCCGAGGCTTTGTGGAGAAGACCTGTTGTTAATTGTAGTCGTCCCTGAGGTTTCTCTCCAGCTTTGATGAAGGGGACTGCCTTCTTTGGTGCATGATGGTGTTTGCTGGTGCTGATGGCTGAGGCTAAGCGCTCAGCAATTGCCTTAAGCACCTGGTCATGGCGCCAACGATAGCGACCATCAGCCAGAGCCTTTGGGCAACTGCTGAGGAGATGTTCTAGAGAGCCTCTTCCTGAGCAAAGAAGGCAGGAAGGTGTCTCGCTCTTCCCCCAGACATGGAGGTTCGCTGGGCTTGGCAGGGCATCATAAACAGCTTGTACCAGGAAATGGACCCGATGGAAATCTGCTTGTAAGATATTCGCCCAGGTTATCCTACGCTGCAGTGCACTCTCCCACCTAGTCCATGCTCCCTGCTGCCGAAGTCCCACCGCCCTGCTCACTCGCTCTTCCTCGACGCCTGCTCTGACCTCTTCCTGGAGTAGATGGTGCCTTTCCTTGCCACGGGCCTGACTGACCAGAGACTTTGGGAAGTAGCCTAAGCCTGCTCTGCCTGTCGCCACAGTTCCCACCAGTGCCTTTTGTCTTAGGCGTGCCTCTGCCTCCTCCACTGCTTTCCCAGCCTTCCATTTCCTTCCTGTCCTCACTTCAATGCCGGCTGATGACACCTTGCAGTCCCTGGAATCCCTATACTGTAGGGCTTCTCTGGTGCGTACCACCATGAATTCTTCAGTGAGGCCACTGAAGGGCAACTGCAGGATGTTACTCGTCCCATACAGTGCAGCGCTGGTGAGACTGCGTGGAAGGCCCAGCCACTTCCGAAGAAAGCCACTGATCTTCCTTTCTAGGGACTCAACTGTTGTCATTTGGACTGCATAGACCAGCAAGGGCCACAGGACTCGGGGCAGGATGCTATGCTGGTAGATCCAAGCTTTAAATCTACCAGGCAGACCAGACTTGTCAACCTTGGTGAGCCAAGCTCCAAGTTCTTTGCTGGACTTCTGGATGGCGGCAGAGTCTTTCAGGCTGGAGTCAAAGAGCTTCCCCAAGCTCTTGACAGGTTGCTCCGTGATGGTTGGGATGACAGTTCCCGAGATGGAAAAACGGAACTTGTCAACCACTTTCCCCCTCTTCAGCACCATGGACCTTGACTTGGAGGGCTTGAACCTCATCCTTGCCCAGGTGATGAGTCTCTCAAGTCCTTGTAGGATCCACCTGCTCCCTGGGACCGATGTCGTTGTGATGGTAAGGTCATCCATATAGGCTCTTATAGGGGGCTGTCGTACACCTGACTTGGTTAGGGGCCCTCTGCATTCCACCTCGGCTGACTTAACCACCATGTTCATGGCGAGAGCGAAAAGAATAACAGAGATGGTGCAGCCTGTTATTATTCCTTTCCCAATGCGATGCCAGTCTGATGTCCCTGACCCAGAAGTGACCCGCATCCTGAAATTATTGTAGTAATCCAGGATCAGGTCCTTAATCTTACTGGGAACATGATGGAGGTGTAGAGCGAGCTCGACCAGCTTGTGTGGTATGGACCCATAGGCGTTGGCCAGGTCCAACCACAAAACAGCTAGGTCACCTTTGTTCTCATGGGCCGCTCTAATAAGTTGTGTAACTACACCAGTGTGTTCCAAGCAGCCAGGAGCTCCAGGAATCCCCCCCTTCTGCACTGAAGGATCAATGTAGTTGTTCTTGAGGAGAAACTCTGTCAATCTTCGCGAGACAATGCTGAAAAACACCTTCCCTTCAACACTCAGTAGTGAGATGGTTCGAAACTGGTTGATGTTTTTCGAGTTTTCCTCTTTGGGGATCCACACTCCCTCAGCACACCTCCACTGGTCAGCGACTCTTCCTCTTCGCCAAATCACCTTCAAGATCTTCCACAGGTGCCGGAGAAGCTCTGGGCAGCGCTTGTATACCAAATAGGGTACGCCACTGGGGTCTGGGGTAGATGCTGAGCGAGCTGCCTTCATGATCTCCTCCACCTCCGTCAGACTTGGCTCCCTCTGATTGAACTCTGTTGTAGGGGAGGCAGGGCTGATGAGAGATTTGTTGGGCTCCAGCTCTTGCTCTCTCAGGGAATCGCTCACTGTATCCTGGAGGAAGCGATTTACTTCCTCTGTTGAACACTCAAGGCGACCACTGCGCTTGTCCCCGAGCAGTTGTTTTGTGAAGCCAAAGGGATTGGCGATAAAGGCTGCTCGCTTCCTTGCTCTCTCTCTCCCCCGTCTCCGGTGCCACTCTGCTCTGCGTAGGGTCATCAGCTTCTTTCGCAGGATGTTTTGCAACTCTGCTAATGGTTGTTTCTCCTCATCAGTAGCTTTCTTGTGCTGTTTCTTGAGGGTACGCAGCTCCTGACGCAGGTGATGTATCTTGGTAGCCCTGCGATTCATGGAGTAGGGGGTAGGCTTGGTTTTTCCTTTCTCTACCCGACCAAATCTTTCTGAGGCATAGCTGCCAATGATGGTAGTCATTATTTGGAGTCGGCTGTCAGCATCTCCTTTGGCTGTGGCTTGGATGATGTTGGACACATCCTCGTCAAACTGCAGCCACTCACTCCGTTTGCTGGCTGGGGGCCACTTAATCCACTGCTGTGGAACTACTCTGCTGGGATTGGGAGGTTCTGGTACGTGGAGGGACTGGGCTCTGTGGGTTGCCTCCTGGCCGGGCTCCTCCTGCGTCTCACCAGGTTCAAGACCTGTGCGTTGCACCTCACTTTCCCGCTCCAAACATTTCATTCTGGCCTGATGGATTTTTAGGCCACGATGATTCTTGCACAGTTTTCCGCACATGCATGTCACATTCGTCGTCTGTCCGTTTGCATGGGTTGTTAACCTTTGGTCCGTCCGATTGGAGATCTCATCCTCCCCCCCTCTCGGGATCTCCTGGGAGAGAGGCCTGAAATAGGCTCTGAGAGAGGCTCTGAGAGAGGCCTGAAATAAATATGAAAATAACATTGTTTTTCTTTAGAATTCATGGAATATCAAATAAATTAAACATTTTCAGAAGTCACTGCCTGCGGGTCAATTTGACCCACTTTATGAATTCTAGGGTTGAACTGCATATAAATCAAAACTGCCTAATGTCACTGAATGAAATGTTGAACCCATGAAGAGGAAACGACTGAAGCTTTGGAGACTCGATCGGCTCCATCTGTGTTTGATCATCGTCCTGAATCCCATCTGGATGAGTCTTTGACAAAAATAAAATGTTCTCAGCTTTTTGTCCGAAATGTCTTTTTAATTAAACGTACCCACATTCAGGTGTTGATGAAAAAGAATGAAATCAAAATAAAATTAGTTTTTTTTCGAAGCAGAGACCCTGTTCTTTTGATATATTTACTGTTTACAAGATCACAATATGATGGAAAATGCTCCCGCTGATGGGAGAAAGCGAGACCCGAAACACCCAATGATCCCAGTTAAAGTGGTCATCATTACAGTGATTCACACTGTGGGTGTAAACACTCGACTCAGCACTGAGCTTGTTCATCTTCCACAGCTCTGGCCAGTTCTGGGATCAGCAAGAGAGAAACTTCCTCTGAGAGAGGCCTGAAAGCAAATTCATAAATCAAATCCAGATGACACATTCAGCAAAAATCATCTGCAGTATGGATGAATCTGGGCCCACTTTGGCAAATATGGCTCAGTTCTGCCAGCGACAAAGGTCACATGGGCCACATTTGGGCCACGCACACCAAGTCAGTTTTAGTGTGAGTTGAGCCACATTTGAGCCACACACATGTAGCGTCTGGAGTGTCTCTCAACTAGGATCAAAGTGATCAGAGATGCTTTCCTCCAAACAGCTCTGCATATAAATTAAATTTCTGCCCCACTGGCTCCGGCGGGTCTGAGTCAAATGGCACCTCCGACTGTTTAATGGCCAGCTAGAAGATGACCAGAAGATACTAGCGATGGCCCTTTCTGAACTTCAATCAGATTTTAATCAGCCAGAACAGTTCCCTCACCCTTCAGTCTGGAGGGGCCATGGGGGGGTTGACTCTAACACAAACACACACACACACACAAGCATTCCCCTCTATTTAGCCTTTAATTAAACTATCCCAGAAGTTACATATATGATGATTTCTTAAGTGTATGCATGCTCCCTATATTTCTTATGCTTGCGTGATGTAAGAGCTATCTTAAACGCTCCAAATTGCTCTGTATAGAAGATGCACTGCCTTCATGTCTGTAAACCAAGGCATGTCTGATGTCTAAATGTTCCTTTTTCTCTGTCTTAGTCAATGGTACAAAGTATATGATTATGAGATGTACCACTAGTATGGTTAGGTCTTTGGAGTGAAACTTTACTAATTCTGGCTTCCAGCAAGAACATTCCATTGAGTAATAAAGTCCGAACAAAGAAAGTCTCTCCCGCCTGAAATTCACACCAACGATTGGTCGTCTCAGGGAAAATGGGCGTAGTTAATGGACTTTAAAGGACAGAAACACCCACACATGATGGCTCAGTCAACTTGCAAGGACCCCGACGAGACAAATTTCCTTTTCCTCCCATCTCATCAGCGCGGCTCGCGGGCTTCGACCTGCGAGCCGGCGCGGTCCAGCCAAGCTGTTGTTTCCTTTGATGATCGACGTGCTCCGCGACGAAGTCAGCGGCGCGTTCCACCAGACGAGGAACTCAGCTGGACGAGATGAACTTTCCCTTCCAAGACGCTCCCTTCCCAAACACCTTTAAAACTCCCGCGGACCAACGAAGCTCCGGAAGAACCAAACGGAGAGAGCGCTTCAGCGCACGAACACTCTGAGAAACGCCAACGCACGCATCTTGCTTTACACAACACCAAGAAACCATGCAAGTATCAATTCTACCGAAATTTAGATGCGTTTTAAGATTGTACCCCTGTTTAAGGTGATATAGTTCTTGCTGGCTCCAATGGTTATGTCTGGGAAGGTGTCGGATCGGACACGATCATACCCTCCTTCCTTTCCTTTCCCCCTCATCCTCCTCTTTACTTTCCACTATTCTGTAAATACATGTATTCTTTATGTAGTCATATGTAATCGTAGTATTAGTCTTTATTAAAACCATGATATTCACGTTTTGATTGTCATTGTTTTGCTCACGGAACACGAGTCCCTTTAATGTCAGATCTAAGCTACGAGCTCTTATAAGCATCGTTGAATGCTTTAATTAATACCATAACTCGGAAAGTTTGTCCTTTGTGGCCAGAGGGATAAACTTCCCGAAAATTGGGTAGAAAGAATAGACCTGGTGAGTGGATAAAGAATCTCCGCTCGTTCTTTAAACGGAACGGAGAGGAATTTTGAATCAGCTCCCTAGGTTATTCTGTGATTATTTAATATAGATATATCTGTAGTTAATTGCAATAATTTATTGTTAACCATATATATATTATATATTGCATAAAATACCGAGGTTAGGTATTCCCCTTTTGGGTGATTTTGGAGATTTGTGATTAGATTATAACCCATTATGATTAATTATAAATCCCTAAATATTAAAACCCATAATTCCCTATTGAGCTAATTTTTAATTTAAATATATATGTAACCCTAAGACACTACACACACCAAGTCAGTTTTAGTGTGAGTTGAGCCACATTTGGGCCACACACACCAAGTCAGTTTTAGTGTGAGTTGAGCCACATTTGGGCCACACACACCAAGTCAGTTTTAGTGTGAGTTGAGCTACATTTGGGCTATGCACACCAAGTCAGTTTTAGTGTGAGTTGAGCCACATTTGGGCCACAAACACCAAGTCAGTTTTAGTGTGAGTTGAGCCACATTTGAGTCACACACACCAAGTCAGTTTTAGTGTGACTTGAGCCACATTTGGGCCACACACACCAAGTCAGTTTTAGTGTGAGTCGAGCCTCATTTGGGCCACACACACCAAGTCAGTTTTAGTGTTATTCAAGCCTCATTTGGGCCACACACACCAAATCAGTTTTAGTGTGATTCAAGCCTCATTTGGGCCACATACACAAAGTCAGTTTTAGTGTGAGTTGAGCCACATTTGAGCCACACACACCAAGTCAGTTTTAGTGTGAGTTGAGCCACATTTGAGCCACATACACAAAGTCAGTTTTAGTGTGAGTTGAGCCACATTTGGGCCACACACACCAAGTCAGTTTTAGTGTGAGTTGAGCCACATTTGAGCCACACACACCAAGTCAGTTTTAGTGTGAGTTGAGCCACATTTGAACCACACACACCAAGCCACATTTGGGCCACACACACCAAGTCAGTTTTAATGTGATTCAAGCCTCATTTGGGCCACACACACCAAGTAAGTTTTAGTGCGAGTTGAGCCACATTTTGGCCACACACACCAAGCCACATTTGGGCCACACACACCAAGTCAGTTTTAGTGTGAGTTGAGCCACATTTGGGCCACACACACCAAGTCAGTTTTAGTGTGAGTTGAGCCACATTTGGGCCACAAACACCAAGTCGGTTTTAGTGTGACTTGAGCCACATTTGAGCAACACACACCAAGTCAGTTTTAGTGTGAGTTGAGCCACATTTGAGCCACACACACCAAGTCAGTTTTAGTGTGAGTTGAGCCACATTTGGGCCACACACACCAAGTCAGTTTTAGTGTGAGTTGAGCCACATTTGAGCCACACACACCAAGTCAGTTTTAGTGTGAGTTGAGCCACATTTGAACCACACACACAAAGTCAGTTTTAGTGTGAGTTGAGCCACATTTGGGCCACACACACAAAGTCAGTTTTAGTGTGAGTTGAGCCACATTTGAGCCACACACACCAAGTCAGTTTTAGTGAGTTGAGCCACATTTGGGCCACACAAACCAAGTCATTTTAGTGTGAGTTGAGCCACATTTGGGTCACAAACACCAAGTCAGTTTTAGTGTGAGTTGAGCCTCATTTGGGCCACACACACCAAGTCAGTTTTAGTGCGAGTTGAGCCACATTTTAGCCACACACACACCAAGTCAGTTTTAATGCGAGTTGAGCCACATTTGGGCCACACACACCAAGTCAGTTTTAGTGTGAGTTGAGCCACATTTGGGCCACAAACACCAAGTCAGTTTTAGTGTGAGTTGAGCCACATTTGAGCCACACACACCAAGTCAGTTTTAGTGTGAGTTGAGCCACATTTGGGCCACACACACCAAGTCAGTTTTAGTGAGTTGAGCCACATTTGGGCCACACACACCAAGTCAGTTTTAGTGTGAGTTGAGCCACATTTGGGCCACAAACACCAAGTCGGTTTTAGTGTGACTTGAGCCACATTTGAGCCACATTTGAGCCACACACACCAAGTCAGTTTTAGTGTGAGTTGAGCCACATTTGAGCCACACACACCAAGTCAGTTTTAGTGCGAGTTGAGCCACATTTGAGCCACACACACCAAGTCAGTTTTAGTGCGAGTTGAGCCACATTTGAGCCACACACACCAAGTCAGTTTTAGTGTGAGTTGAGCCACATTTGAGCCACACACACAAAGTCAGTTTTAGTGTGAGTTGAGCCACATTTGGGCCACACACACAAAGTCATTTTTAGTGTGAGTTGAGCCACATTTGAGCCACACACACCAAGTCAGTTTTAGTGAGTTGAGCCACATTTGGGCCACACAAACCAAGTCATTTTAGTGCGAGTTGAGCCACATACACCAAGTCAGTTTTAGTGAGTTGAGCCACATTTGGGCCACACAAACCAAGTCATTTTAGTGTGAGTTGAGCCACATTTGGGCCACAAACACCAAGTCAGTTTTAGTGTGAGTTGAGCCTCATTTGGGCCACACACACCAAGTCAGTTTTAGTGCGAGTTGAGCCACATTTTAGCCACACACACCAAGTCAGTTTTAATGCGAGTTGAGCCACATTTGGGCCACACACACCAAGTCAGTTTTAGTGTGAGTTGAGCCACATTTGGGCCACAAACACCAAGTCAGTTTTAGTGTAAGTTGAGCTTCATATGAGCCACACACACCAAGTCAGTTTTAGTGTGAGTTGAGCCACATTTGAGCCACACACACAAAGTCAGTTTTAGTGTGAGTTGAGCCACATTTGGGCCACACACACAAAGTCAGTTTTAGTGTGAGTTGAGCCACATTTGAGCCACACACACCAAGTCAGTTTTAGTGAGTTGAGCCACATTTGGGCCACACAAACCAAGTCATTTTAGTGCGAGTTGAGCCACATACACCAAGTCAGTTTTAGTGAGTTGAGCCACATTTGGGCCACACAAACCAAGTCATTTTAGTGTGAGTTGAGCCACATTTGGGCCACAAACACCAAGTCAGTTTTAGTGTGAGTTGAGCCTCATTTGGGCCACACACACCAAGTCAGTTTTAGTGCGAGTTGAGCCACATTTTAGCCACACACACCAAGTCAGTTTTAATGCGAGTTGAGCCACATTTGGGCCACACACACCAAGTCAGTTTTAGTGTAAGTTGAGCTTCATATGAGCCACACACACCAAGTCAGTTTTAGTGTGAGTTGAGCCTCATTTGAGCCACACACACCAAGTCAGTTTTAGTGTGAGTTGAGCCTCATTTGAGCCACTCACACCATGTCAGTTTTAGTAAGTTGAGCCACATTTGGGCCACAAACACCAAGTCAGTTTTAGTGTAAGTTGAGCTTCATATGAGCCACACACACCAAGTCAGTTTTAGTGTGAGTTGAGCCTCATTTGAGCCACACACACCATGTCAGTTTTAGTAAGTTGAACCACATTTGGGCCACACACACAAAGTCAGTTTTAGTGTGAGTTGAGCCACATTTGGGCCACACACACCAAGTCAGTTTTAGTGTGAGTTGAGCCACATTTGGGCCACACACACCAAGTCAGTTTTAGTGTGAGTTGAGCCTCATTTGAGCCACACACACCAAGTCAGTTTTAGTGTGAGTTGAGCCTCATTTGAGCCACTCACACCATGTCAGTTTTAGTAAGTTGAGCCACATTTGGGCCACACACACCAAGTCAGTTTTAGTGTGAGTTGAGCCACATTTGGGCCACACACACCAAGTCAGATTTAGTGTGAGTTGAGCCACATTTGGGCCACACACACAAAGTAAGTTTTAGGGCGAGTTGAGCCACATTTGGGCCACACACACCAAGTCAGTTTTAGTGTGAGTTGAGCCACATTTGGGCCACAAACACCAAGTCGGTTTTAGTGTGACTTGAGCCACATTTGAGCCACACACACCAAGTCAGTTTTAGTGTGAGTTGAGCCACATTTGAGCCACACACACAAAGTCAGTTTTAGTGTGAGTTGAGCCACATTTGGGCCACACACACAAAGTAAGTTTTAGTGCGAGTTGAGCCACATTTGGGCCACACACACCAAGTCAGTTTTAATGTGATTCAAGCCTCATTTGGGCCACACACACCAAGTAAGTTTTAGTGCGAGTTGAGCCACATTTGGGCCACACACACCAAGCCACATTTGGGCCACACACACCAAGTCAGTTTTAGTGTGAGTTGAGCCACATTTGGGCCACACACACCAAGTCAGTTTTAGTGTGAGTTGAGCCACATTTGGGCCACAAACACCAAGTCGGTTTTAGTGTAACTTGAGCCACATTTGAGCCACACACACCAAGTCAGTTTTAGTGTGAGTTGAGCCACATTTGAGCCACACACACCAAGTCAGTTTTAGTGTGAGTTGAGCCACATTTGAACCACACACACAAAGTCAGTTTTAGTCTGAGTTGAGCCACATTTGAGCCACACACACCAAGTCAGTTTTAGTGAGTTGAGCCACATTTGGGCCACACAAACCAAGTCATTTTAGTGCGAGTTGAGCCACATTTGGGTCACAAACACCAAGTCAGTTTTAATGTGAGTTGAGCCTCATTTGGGCCACACACACCAAGTCAGTTTTAGTGCGAGTTGAGCCACATTTTAGCCACACACACACCAAGTCAGTTTTAATGCGAGTTGAGCCACATTTGGGCCACACACACCAAGTCAGTTTTAGTGTGACTTGAGCCACATTTGGGCCACAAACACCAAGTCAGTTTTAGTGTGAGTTGAGCCACATTTGAGCCACACACACCAAGTCAGTTTTAGTGTGAGTTGAGCCACATTTGGGCCACACACACCAAGTCAGTTTTAGTGTGAGTTGAGCCACATTTGGGCCACACACACCAAGTCAGTTTTAATGCGAGTTGAGCCACATTTGGGCCACACACACCAAGTCAGTTTTAGTGTGAGTTGAGCCACATTTGGGCCACAAACACCAAGTCAGTTTTAGTGTGAGTTGAGCCACATTTGAGCCACACACACCAAGTCAGTTTTAGTGTGAGTTGAGCCCCATTTGGGCCACACACACCAAGTCAGTTTTAGTGTGACTTGAGCCACATTTGAGCCACATTTGAGCCACACACACCAAGTCAGTTTTAGTGTGAGTTGAGCCACATTTGAGCCACACACACCAAGTCAGTTTTAGTGTGAGTTGAGCCACATTTGAGCCACACACACAAAGTCAGTTTTAGTGTGAGTTGAGCCACATTTGGGCCACACACACAAAGTCAGTTTTAGTGTGAGTTGAGCCACATTTGAGCCACACACACCAAGTCAGTTTTAGTGAGTTGAGCCACATTTGGGCCACACAAACCAAGTCATTTTAGTGCGAGTTGAGCCACATACACCAAGTCAGTTTTAGTGAGTTGAGCCACATTTGGGCCACACAAACCAAGTCATTTTAGTGTGAGTTGAGCCACATTTGGGCCACAAACACCAAGTCAGTTTTAGTGTGAGTTGAGCCTCATTTGGGCCACACACACCAAGTCAGTTTTAGTGCGAGTTGAGCCACATTTTAGCCACACACACCAAGTCAGTTTTAATGCGAGTTGAGCCACATTTGGGCCACACACACCAAGTCAGTTTTAGTGTGAGTTGAGCCACATTTGGGCCACAAACACCAAGTCAGTTTTAGTGTAAGTTGAGCTTCATATGAGCCACACACACCAAGTCAGTTTTAGTGTGAGTTGAGCCACATTTGGGCCACACACACCAAGTCAGTTTTAGTGAGTTGAGCCACAGTTGGGCCACACACACCAAGTCATTTTAGTGTGAGTTGAGCCACATTTGGGCCACACACAACAAGTCATTTTAGTGCAAGTTGAGCCACATACACCAAGTCAGTTTTAGTGTGAGTTGAGCCACATTTGAGCCACACACACCAAGTCAATTTTAGTGAGTTGATCCACATTTGAGCCACACACACCAAGTCAGTTTTAGTGTAAGTTGAGCCACATTTGAGCCACACACACAAAGTCAGTTTTAGTGCGAGTTAAGCCACATTTGAGCCACACACACCAAGTCAGTTTTAGTGTAAGTTGAGCCACATTTGAGCCACACACACAAAGTCAGTTTTAGTGCGAGTTAAGCCACATTTGAGCCACACACACAAAATCAGTTTTAGTGTGAGTTGAGCCACATTTGGTCCACATTTTAAGCCACAACTCAAACTAAAACTGGCTTGATGTGTGTGGCCAAAATGCTGCCCATGTGACCTTTGCTGCTGCCAGAATTGATATATGCTGTAGTTGGCTCAGATGAGGCCCGGATATGCATGTCATCGCCATCATTCCATGTGGTATGTGGGCCACAACTGGGCCAGATGTAATTTGCTATCTGGGTACAGAAACTCAACAAGTACCACAAGATGCCACTCACAGGCCAATGCACTGCCATTTGTACAACCAATGAAAACAAAATGTATTCTATAATGTTTGAACTCCTCCAGCTGGATGGAATCAAAGTCTGAAGCTAAAAATCAGCGTCTGTATTCATCACACACCTCAAAGACTGGCTCTAACTTTCAGCAACTATCGTTGACTCATTCTGACTGTAAATCAGGAGAAGAGGAGGATTGTATTCCAGTCATTCACACATATAATCAGATGTAGTATAAATATGTGTGTTTGGCGTGCTGTGAGAGGAGAGCACTAGTCAGTCTCTCCACAGGAAGTGCGGTCAAAGGTTAGAATGATTGGCCCTGATCTGGCATCTCCCAGCATGCTCAGAGATCAGTGTGTGTGTGTGTGTGTGTGTGTGTGTGTGTGTGTGTGTGTGTGTCAGATGAGCACAGACCTTTTGACCTCCCAGATGGCACACAGGGATTCAATCGGAGCTCTGGCACTTTTTAAGCCCATAATATAAAAGAAATCCACTCCAACACTTGTGTATAACAGAATAAGGAGGAAAATATATGTATAGTTTCTACACTGTAATAAAGGATACATGTCAGTTAGCACTGCATTATTCATATACTTTATTGATATGAAAATACCCCGAGATGGCTTGAAAAGCACACATGATCCAGAATACGCGGCCATGCATCAGCTGTAGGTGTCAGAATCAACAGGAAACACACCTGAGCGCAAAATCAGACAACATTTCTAACCAGCAGAGAGTCATAGTTTCTGTCTGTATTTTAGTGCTCTTTTTGTCCGGTTCAGTTCCTGTTTTGGCCTTAATTATCAACCAGATAGAACAAGCATGTTTTCAGGAAATAACCAGACAGAACAAGATAGATAGAAGAGATAGAAAACTAACAAACAAGAAAACAAACATGCGTGATCTGCCGCCTCCCTCTCAATGAAGTCCATTCTGATACTTGTCAGAAAATGAACTTTAACTTAGCGAATACTTGTCACACAATCATGAGGCATATGTCTAAAGAAACGTTTCAATTTATGTTTTAAATTATGTAAATTAAATCAAAAACAAATATTATCTGTTTATGTAATCTGTCTTGAAAGCATGAAGAGCAGATCTTGGTAGCCATTGAATACCATAGTAGTAGCAACAACCAGATAACCTTAGAACAAGCGTGTCTGATACCCGAACAGAATCAACGTTGAACGGACTTCAACTGAATAACACACATTGCCAATATGATCACATAAGCCTAGTGAAAACGACCAGATAAGCCTAAACAACAAGGATAGCCTTAGCAATGTTGCCAATAGCCTTATAGCTTTTAAGCAATGAGCATTAAAAAGGAACTTAGCTTAGCTTCATGAAGATTCAGAGAATGGAGAGGGAAATATAGCCAGCTGTGATGTTGATGCTTGATCTTCTCTTGATATCCTTCTTCATTCAAATTATTTAGGAGAGGATGAGGAGATAACAGGGAATAAACAGAGATGACTTATCTTCTTAGGAATCAATGAGAGAGAACACACAGAAATCCTTCGTCATCTAGTAATACTTCCTGAAGGCCAGGCACAGACTGTGTGGAGAATATATGGCAGTCCTGATGAGCAGATGATGAGATGCAGGTGTGTGTAATCAGAGTGAGAAATAGCTTACTTACACATTGCGAATTAAGGTGGATAATTGCAGGGACCATAAACAGGCCTCTAAACTTTGAAAAGGCTAATTAATAAATTAAATTAATAATACATTTCAATCTCCTGATACAGCTGAACACCATATTCAATCCCCCTACAGCTCCAGACGAACTGAGCCCTGAAACTCACTCAGTCTGGGTAGGCAGTGACCATGGTAACCATGGACGTGATATCGTTTGATGTGTGACCTAGTGGCTCAGGAGCAGTCAGAGCATGATATTTTCTTCGTAACATGCTGTTGGGAGATATAATTTAAATATAAATATTAGACATAATGTGTATATTCATCTGCATTTGTTCTGAAATGGTTAAAATAGTCAACAATTCAACCAAACAGCCACTGAGTATATGACAGATAATATAATGCCCATGACTGTGTTGAGAGGTGTTGCCCATGACTGTGTTGAGAGGTGTTACCCATGACTGTGTTGAGGTGTTACCCATGACTGTGTTGAGAGGTGTTACCCATGACTGTGTTGAGAGGTGTTGCCCATGACTGTGTTGAGAGGTGTTGCCCATGACTGTGTTGAGAGGTGTTGCCCATGACTGTGTTGAGGTGTTACCCATGACTGTGTTGAGGTGTTACCCATGACTGTGTTGAGAGGTGTTACCCATGACTGTGTTGAGAGGTGTTACCCATGACTGTGTTGAGAGGTGTTACCCATGACTGTGTTGAGAGGTGTTGCCCATGACTGTGTTGAGGTGTTACCCATGACTGTGTTGAGAGGTGTTGCCCATGACTGTGTTGAGAGGTGTTGCCCATGACTGTGTTGAGGTGTTACCCATGACTGTGTTGAGGTGTTACCCATGACTGTGTTGAGAGGTGTTACCCATGACTGTGTTGAGGTGTTACCCATGACTGTGTTGAGGTGTTACCCATGACTGTGTTGAGAGGTGTTACCCATGACTGTGTTGAGAGGTGTTACCCATGACTGTGTTGAGAGGTGTTGCCCATGACTGTGTTGAGAGGTGTTACCCATGACTGTGTTGAGAGGTGTTACCCATGACTGTGTTGAGAGGTGTTGCCCATGACTGTGTTGAGAGGTGTTACCCATGACTGTGTTGAGGTGTTACCCATGACTGTGTTGAGAGGTGTTACCCATGACTGTGTTGAGAGGTGTTACCCATGACTGTGTTGAGAGGTGTTGCCCATGACTGTGTTGAGAGGTGTTGCCCATGACTGTGTTGAGGTGTTACCCATGACTGTGTTGAGAGGTGTTGCCCATGACTGTGTTGAGAGGTGTTGCCCATGACTGTGTTGAGAGGTGTTACCCATGACTGTGTTGAGGTGTTACCCATGACTGTGTTGAGAGGTGTTACCCATGACTGTGTTGAGGTGTTACCCATGACTGTGTTGAGGTGTTACCCATGACTGTGTTGAGAGGTGTTACCCATGACTGTGTTGAGAGGTGTTACCCATGACTGTGTTGAGAGGTGTTGCCCATGACTGTGTTGAGGTGTTACCCATGACTGTGTTGAGAGGTGTTACCCATGACTGTGTTGAGAGGTGTTGCCCATGACTGTGTTGAGAGGTGTTACCCATGACTGTGTTGAGGTGTTACCCATGACTGTGTTGAGAGGTGTTACCCATGACTGTGTTGAGAGGTGTTGCCCATGACTGTGTTGAGAGGTGTTACCCATGACTGTGTTGAGAGGTGTTACCCATGACTGTGTTGAGAGGTGTTACCATGACTGTGTTGTGAGGTGTTACCCATGACTGTGTTGAGAGGTGTTACCCATGACTGTGTTGAGAGGTGTTACCCATGACTGTGTTGAGGTGTTACCCATGACTGTGTTGAGGTGTTACCCATGACTGTGTTGTGAGGTGTTGCCCATGACTGTGTTGTGGTGTTACCCATGACTGTGTTGAGAGGTGTTACCCATGACTGTGTTGAGGTGTTACCCATGACTGTGTTGAGAGGTGTTGCCCATGACTGTGTTGAGAGGTGTTACCCATGACTGTGTTGAGGTGTTACCCATGACTGTGTTGAGAGGTGTTGCCCATGACTGTGTTGTGAGGTGTTGCCCATGACTGTGTTGTGGTGTTACCCATGACTGTGTTGTGAGGTGTTACCCATGACTGTGTTGTGAGGTGTTACCCATGACTGTGTTGTGAGGTGTTACCCATGACTGTGTTGAGAGGTGTTACCCATGACTGTGTTGAGAGGTGTTACCCATGACTGTGTTGAGGTGTTACCCATGACTGTGTTGAGAGGTGTTGCCCATGACTGTGTTGTGAGGTGTTGCCCATGACTGTGTTGTGGTGTTACCCATGACTGTGTTGAGAGGTGTTACCCATGACTGTGTTGAGAGGTGTTGCCCATGACTGTGTTGAGAGGTGTTACCCATGACTGTGTTGAGAGGTGTTACCCATGACTGTGTTGAGAGGTGTTGCCCATGACTGTGTTGAGAGGTGTTACCCATGACTGTGTTGAGGTGTTACCCATGACTGTGTTGAGAGGTGTTACCCATGACTGTGTTGAGAGGTGTTGCCCATGACTGTGTTGAGAGGTTTTACCCATGACTGTGTTGAGAGGTGTTACCCATGACTGTGTTGAGAGGTGTTGCCCATGACCGTGTTGAGAGGTGTTGCCCATGACTGTGTTGAGAGGTGTTACCCATGACTGTGTTGAGAGGTGTTACCCATGACTGTGTTGAGGTGTTACCCATGACTGTGTTGAGGTGTTACCCATGACTGTGTTGTGAGGTGTTGCCCATGACTGTGTTGTGGTGTTACCCATGACTGTGTTGAGAGGTGTTACCCATGACTGTGTTGAGGTGTTACCCATGACTGTGTTGAGAGGTGTTGCCCATGACTGTGTTGAGAGGTGTTACCCATGACTGTGTTGAGGTGTTACCCATGACTGTGTTGAGAGGTGTTGCCCATGACTGTGTTGTGGTGTTACCCATGACTGTGTTGAGGTGTTACCCATGACTGTGTTGAGAGGTGTTACCCATGACTGTGTTGTGAGGTGTTACCCATGACTGTGTTGAGAGGTATTACCCATGACTGTGTTGTGAGGTGTTACCCATGACTGTGTTGTGGTGTTACCCATGACTGTGTTGAGA
This sequence comes from Gobio occitaniae, assembly GCA_033150135.1. Classification (NCBI taxonomy): domain Eukaryota; kingdom Metazoa; phylum Chordata; class Actinopteri; order Cypriniformes; family Gobionidae; genus Gobio; species Gobio occitaniae. The sequence continues at coordinate 92,711 of JARQWZ010004523.1, forward strand.
GGTGTTGCCCATGACTGTGTTGTGGTGTTACCCATGACTGTGTTGTGAGGTGTTGCCCATGACTGTGTTGTGGTGTTACCCATGACTGTGTTGAGAGGTGTTACCCATGACTGTGTTGAGGTGTTACCCATGACTGTGTTGAGAGGTGTTGCCCATGACTGTGTTGAGAGGTGTTACCCATGACTGTGTTGAGGTGTTACCCATGACTGTGTTGAGAGGTGTTGCCCATGACTGTGTTGAGGTGTTACCCATGACTGTGTTGAGGTGTTACCCATGACTGTGTTGAGAGGTGTTACCCATGACTGTGTTGAGGTGTTACCCATGACTGTGTTGAGAGGTGTTACCCATGACTGTGTTGTGAGGTGTTACCCATGACTGTGTTGTGGTGTTACCCATGACTGTGTTGAGAGGTGTTGCCCATGACTGTGTTGTGAGGTGTTGCCCATGACTGTGTTGTGGTGTTACCCATGACTGTGTTGAGAGGTGTTACCCATGACTGTGTTGAGAGGTGTTGCCCATGACTGTGTTGAGAGGTGTTACCCATGACTGTGTTGAGAGGTGTTGCCCATGACTGTGTTGTGAGGTGTTGCCCATGACTGTGTTGTGAGGTGTTGCCCATGACTGTGTTGTGGTGTTACCCATGACTGTGTTGAGAGGTGTTACCCATGACTGTGTTGAGAGGTGTTGCCCATGACTGTGTTGAGAGGTGTTACCCATGACTGTGTTGAGAGGTGTTGCCCATGACTGTGTTGAGAGGTGTTGCCCATGACTGTGTTGTGAGGTGTTGCCCATGACTGTGTTGAGGTGTTACCCATGACTGTGTTGAGAGGTGTTGCCCATGACTGTGTTGTGAGGTGTTGCCCATGACTGTGTTGTGGTGTTACCCATGACTGTGTTGAGAGGTGTTACCCATGACTGTGTTGAGAGGTGTTGCCCATGACTGTGTTGAGAGGTGTTACCCATGACTGTGTTGAGAGGTGTTACCCATGACTGTGTTGAGAGGTGTTACCCATGACTGTGTTGAGGTGTTACCCATGACTGTGTTGAGAGGTGTTACCCATGACTGTGTTGAGGTGTTACCCATGACTGTGTTGAGAGGTGTTACCCATGACTGTGTTGAGAGGTGTTGCCCATGACTGTGTTGAGAGGTTTTACCCATGACTGTGTTGAGAGGTGTTGCCCATGACTGTGTTGAGAGGTGTTGCCCATGACTGTGTTGAGAGGTGTTACCCATGACTGTGTTGAGGTGTTACCCATGACTGTGTTGAGGTGTTACCCATGACTGTGTTGAGGTGTTACCCATGACTGTGTTGAGAGGTGTTACCCATGACTGTGTTGAGGTGTTACCCATGACTGTGTTGAGGTGTTACCCATGACTGTGTTGAGAGGTGTTACCCATGACTGTGTTGAGGTGTTACCCATGACTGTGTTGAGAGGTGTTGCCCATGACTGTGTTGAGAGGTGTTACCCATGACTGTGTTGAGGTGTTACCCATGACTGTGTTGAGGTGTTACCCATGACTGTGTTGAGAGGTGTTGCCCATGACTGTGTTGAGAGGTGTTACCCATGACTGTGTTGTGAGGTGTTACCCATGACTGTGTTGTGAGGTGTTACCCATGACTGTGTTGAGGTGTTACCCATGACTGTGTTGAGGTGTTACCCATGACTGTGTTGAGAGGTGTTGCCCATGACTGTGTTGAGGTGTTACCCATGACTGTGTTGAGAGGTGTTACCCATGACTGTGTTGAGGTGTTACCCATGACTGTGTTGTGAGGTGTTACCCATGACTGTGTTGAGGTGTTACCCATGACTGTGTTGAGGTGTTACCCATGACTGTGTTGAGAGGTGTTACCCATGACTGTGTTGTGAGGTGTTACCCATGACTGTGTTGAGGTGTTACCCATGACTGTGTTGAGAGGTGTTACCCATGACTGTGTTGAGGTGTTACCCATGACTGTGTTGAGAGGTGTTACCCATGACTGTGTTGAGGTGTTACCCATGACTGTGTTGAGAGGTGTTGCCCATGACTGTGTTGAGGTGTTACCCATGACTGTGTTGAGGTGTTACCCATGACTGTGTTGAGAGGTGTTACCCATGACTGTGTTGTGAGGTGTTACCCATGACTGTGTTGAGGTGTTACCCATGACTGTGTTGAGGTGTTACCCATGACTGTGTTGAGAGGTGTTGCCCATGACTGTGTTGAGAGGTGTTACCCATGACTGTGTTGTGAGGTGTTACCCATGACTGTGTTGTGAGGTGTTACCCATGACTGTGTTGAGGTGTTACCCATGACTGTGTTGAGGTGTTACCCATGACTGTGTTGAGAGGTGTTGCCCATGACTGTGTTGAGGTGTTACCCATGACTGTGTTGAGAGGTGTTACCCATGACTGTGTTGAGGTGTTACCCATGACTGTGTTGAGAGGTGTTACCCATGACTGTGTTGAGAGGTGTTACTCATGACTAAGCGCTCAACACCTCATGTACATGACAGAAATCAGAGCCAGTGGGAATGAATTAGCCAGCGTGTTCCGTGCTCCATAAAACATGAAGCTAAATACGTGATCTTAACATCTGATCCTTTTAACACTTCACTTTGAGTGAGTAAAGGTTGTGCTCTCCATTATGGCTTATGTAAGTGTGGCTGTAATTGCTCGCGGCGCTGCAGAAATGTGGCAGTGCATTAACAGAGTCAGGACACACACAAGCTCTGCTCTCACGCTCTGATTGCTCCAGACCACAAACCACTGTCAACACATTCACTTCTGACACACCACCATCAGCTGAGAATGATTACTGGCTTTCAAAATGTTTTATTAAACAAATATATATGCAATTCTGAGAAATGGAGAAGGAACAATAATGCCAAAAATGATCTTGAATTCATAACAGCAGCCTCTTTCAACATAGCTAAACTGATTGAGCAAGAGAGAGGCGTTCATAGACCAGAACAGAGCGAATGCAGAGGAGCTGCTGCAGGAAGAAATGATTCTGCACGTGTCACTTAAGCTGCATCTCGTGAACATGATTGTGAATTTAAAAGCACAGAATCAATATCCAGTTCTCCATCTGAAGCTCGTCTGCTGGTCACGATCACAGCAGAAACACAGAGATGAGTTTGAGTCATAGTTTGTGCTCTGTCAGTCACTGAATGTTTGTTTCACTGACTGTTTTAACATGACTTAGAGAAGTGTGTTGTACCAGACCTACCATTTCTATTGATTTGAAACAATTTTGTAACAATATAATAATTGATGAATAAAGTATTAAAACGCCCAAGCTTTCCGAACAGTAATGCATTACCTATGATTGTGCTGTAGTTTCAGATACTAGTGTCTGAGACTGAGATTGTAATATACACACAAAACAGAAAAAAATCACAGGCTGGCATTCATTTAACACATGATTCGTCTTTATTACATATGAAAAAAATGAAACATGACTCGATGCATAATAGAAAACAATACAGATGGTGCTCTGTCAAAGTTCAGGCCGAAGGCTTCAGGAAAAAGTCAGCTCTTCCTAGATGAAAATAAGGCAGGTTTATGTAAAGTTAAAAGCCGTGTTTAGCGTCACGCATAAAACACAGGTGATGTCACATGATCTTCAGTCCGTGTGTGTTCTCAGTCTTGAGCGTCTGAACGCTGCTCACTGAGCCACAGATAGAGGAATACTGGAGGGCCCGCCTCCGCTCGGGGCCGCAGGGGACGAGACGCTCGGGGTCTGGGGGACGGTGTTGGCTGTGGAGGCAGCTGTGGCCGCCGGCTCCATCTTACTGATGTGAGTGATGAAGCGCAGGCGGAGGCGCATCGCCGGCCTCAGAGAACAGATGATCCGCTCCACCTGCAGACAGCACACACCTCACACTCACATGCATGAAGGATAAAAACACAGATTTCTAGGGGTGAAACAATTCACTCGTTTTCTCGATGCATCGGTTACAGATCCTGACGATGCATATGTTATCTTGAAACATGGATTTTTGAATCGAGAATCATATGTTTTGATCAATAATCGATTTAAAAATATAAGCCGAATGAATGACGATTTGATATTCAATGCTTTAAAATACATAAGCATTAAAGGATTACATGTGCGAATTAATGGAGACGTTGTGCGGCATCGTTCATCCCTATTGTGACATATCAAGGCAGTAACCATGTCTTAGAAATATACTAAAACTGGGGGTAAATTGTTTCTGGTGGGGGGTGGTATGGTCTTATTGGTTTATTTAAAGGAATTCAATTAAAGGATTTAAGGAAATAAAAAGAAAAAAAGAAAAAAGAACAGTAAAAGTTCCAGTTCTATTGTAGTTATGAAGTAAACTGTTTTTAAAAAATATATATATTTTAAAATATGCACACATTCACTTATTTTCGTCTGCCTAATATGTAAAAAAATATGTCAAGTCGCATCAAATTCAGTTATGATTTACATAAACAATGTTATGTTTTCAATTCAAAATTTTCAATTCTGTCGAGTAGTTTGCATCACTGGATATTACTGTTGGTCGCTGAACATTTTATCATAAAACAGTTGTCAAATATTAAATGTTTAGACGCACAACTTACGACGCACTCTTTCACTGCTATAACTAAAGTGTTGCGTTGGAATTCGCACTGACAGTAAGCCCCGCCTTCTTTGATTTGATTGGCCGTCTCACTCATTCTGACAGTGACGAGCGCTGAGGCAGACCAACCTTTTGTCTTCCTAGCAACAAACAGAGCAGTGTGTAATGAAGAGCAGCATCAATATCAAATATTGATAGGAAAATTAGCCATTTCTAATTATTATCTACGGTGGTTACAGCCCTGACACACACATATCCCAGTGAAACTCCTTCTGGAATGAGAGAAGTAGGGCTGGATTGGTTTGGTGTAGTGGGATGTGATTGGGTTGTAGGATGTTGGGCGTGTCAGATAAATGCAGTGAGTATGAGAGGATATTTAATCCCACCGTCCCCCAGACACGTCATGAAGAGGACAGACGTTGTTTCAAGTGGGAGGGGCTGATTCATGTTTTAATTAAAGATTACGAGGGCATAAGAATTGTACAAAAATAATGATGTGCACGGATAAATAATTTATAATGAGCATGGCAACATTCTGTAAAAAATTCTCCTCTCTCGTAGTAGTATGATGAAAAGAGTCTCCCAAAGATACCCGGTGGTCTACTATTTCCTGTCAGAATCCGAAGTGCAGACCCATGCTCAACGGCGGATATTACCCACAACCCACTGCGAGATGGACGAGGTTTCGATTAGAACTACAAACTAGGGGTGTGCGATATATATCGTAATTGTTGTTTTAACGATGTGCGATCTGACATTATCGAGTATATCCCTCACACACACACACTACGTGATGTAGTTTTGTTGATTTGACTAGTGCGTGTGCGCATTATAGTACACGCTTTCACTGCGTGCTATATTTATATCATATAATACAGTTAATAAGATATCACACAAAGATTGCAGCTTTTCAATTTGATATTGATTTTATGCAAGTTTACTAAACAAGAAGTTAATATTAAGTGACTTACAGTTTAGACTTCCATATTGCCTGTTTTTACTCTATTTCGCCACCGAAAAATAGTTCAATACAAAGACACAGCACTGTACCGGCGTCTCTGAGCAAAACACAGCAGCGTTTTCATGCCGAATGAATGAATCAGCTTTTTGAACGAATCAATTGAATCAATGATTCAATGACTAATATTCTTGATATTAAGATATTCTTGAATGAATCAGCTTTTTGAACGAATCAATTGAATCAATGATTCAATGACTAATATTCTTGATATTAAGATATTCTTGAATGAATCAGCTGTTTGAATGAATTGTTTGAATCTCAATGACTCACTCGTTAAATGTGACTTGCTGCCACCTACTGGCGGTTTTAATATCACAGTTAAAGTATCTTTTCATGTTTTAAATCATTTCAAATATCAATATTATTCAACATATGTTTTAAATATCATAACTGCAGGTTATTAATTTGTCACTTCTGAGCTGTGTAAATGATCTAAATGCCACTTCAGATGCAGCTTCTGTGTTTCCTCTGCACTGCAAAGATTCATTTTGTTGATACTTATTTAATTTGATTGATAACAGCCCTATTGTGTCTTATTATAATACATTTTTATTAAATTTATGAAATTGAAAAAAAAATAATTTATCAAGGTAAAGATGATTTCTGTCACTTTTGTGAACTGACCACCACACAGAATATGAAGAATATCATAAACTTTAGGAGTCAGCTGACCATGGCAGTCCTAAACCTGCCAAAGTACCAGCACAATAACACACTCAGCAAAATATCGTCTAATTATCGTTATCGAGAAAATCCCAGAAAATATCGAGATTTCTTTTTTGGTCAATATCGCACAACCCTACAACAAACGTGGATAAAGTGTTAAAAAAACTACAAACATGGAGGATGTGCGAGTCCGGCGATTAAGTAGAGGTTTAGATGAAGGGGCTTGAATGATCAATTATCAGTATTTAACCTGATGAAAAGATATTTATTCAGTGTTATCCACATTATATTTCATCTGCAGCAGCATTGAGAACTTGTGTAATGATACGTTTGGCCATTCACTTTTAAACACATCATTATATTTAAACTGCAAACACATGAGGAGAGTCTCCGCATTAAAGACCCACCAATGGCGGATCAACGAGCGACTACATTACAGGAGATTAAACTGAATGTGGAGGATTTGAACTGTGACGATGATTGACAGGGCAGCACGTAACTAAGCAACAGAGTCCGTTATAGATGACGAAGTAGTGTGTCCCAAAGCTTGCACACTCTTCTGCTACACACTCAAAAGTATCTACTTTTTCTTCACAAAAAGAGTTCATACTTTTAGGTCGTAGTGTAAGTCAGTAACGCTCTGTCTCTATGAAGCCCCTCCTCTGAAAGCACACTGTGCTCTGATTGGTCGGCTGGTGTGTTGTGATTGGTGTTTGGGAAATGCCCCGCCCCCTTTATTCTGCATATGAATTATTATAGTGAGGAATATTGTGACGTGTTGGTTCCCGGAAGAAACTCAAGACCACAAATCAAAGACGGTTTACGCCTATTAGTTATGAATGTGAGAAACTGTAATATGGCGGAATACGTCCCGCCTTCTAGGCAAAAGAGCCAATCGCTGATTGATAAATTCATGATGTCACCGCAGCTGCTGTTAGAAGCTCCGGTTCCCATAGAAACCTGAGACTCTGGCTTATGACGGCACATGCGCACGGGCTCGATTAGCCTGAAAACAAGCCTTTGGAAAGTGTTGGACACTTCATCTGTGCTATCAGACTCTGATGATAACTCACACACTAGAGCTTAGGGTATAGTGTGCACACAGCTCTAGTGTGGATTTAATACAGAAGTGTGCAAACTATGACTGAACGCCTCGATATATGCAGGATTGTAAAGATGAAAAAGCTGAAGTTCAGATAGAGAAAGGCAGTGAGAAAGATCTTTATTTCCAGAGACGGCTGATACTGAGCTGATGAACGTGACCTTTCCTGTTCCCTGAGGGAGAAGCAAACAAACAGCGGCTTCAGAAGGAGACTCGCCCTCCTGCCACCGCAACTCACACACACACTCATCTGAGTACAGGCCGCCCATGTGACACACACTCAGTACAAACCAGAGACGAGGGGCTGCCCCTGTGTGTGTGTGTGTGTGTGTTACCTGGTCTTTAACGCTGTCCCCAGTAAACATGTATTTGATGTGGTACAGGAAGTCACAGATGGGGTCCATATAGGACAAGTGTTTAATGTGCTGGTCCACAGCCTGGAGCATCTCATAAAACGCCACTCCGATCTGAGAGAGGAAGAAACACACACACACACACACACACACACACACACACTCATCAGCAACGACCTCATGACATCTATCACAGTACAGCTCACCATTCAATCATTCATTTTGAGTAACAAAAATGCTTCTTTAATATAACTAATCATTAGTTGATGTTGGTGTTATGTTGACATAACTTGATTTCAGGAAACAAAATGAACCCAAACAAAGGAACAGCAGAACCGCTGCGCGTCTGATCAACAGTGTTTTATTATTGAATGCCTCTATATATTTGAGTAAATGATTCAATGACTCATTCATAAAGAGTTGCTTGCTTTGATCCTAAAATAATCAGTTAAATAAATGATTCAATGACTCACTCATTAAGAGTCGCTTGCTTTGATCCTAAATGAATCAGTTAAATAAATGATTCAATGACTCTCATAAAGAGTCGCTTGCTTTGATCCTAAATGAATCAGTTAAATAAATGATTCAATGACTCACTCATTAAGAGTCACTTGCTTTGATCCTAAATGAATCAGTTAAATAAATGATTTAATGACTCACTCATTAAGAGTCGCTTGCTTTGATCCTAAATGAATCAGTTAAATAAATGATTCAATGACTCACTCATAAAGAGTTGCTTGCTTTGATCCTAAATGAATCAGTTAAATAAATGATTCAATGACTCACTCATAAAAAGTCGCTTGCTTTGATCCTAAATGAATCAGTTAAATAAATGATTCAATGACTCACTCATAAAGAGTCGCTGGCTTTGATCCTAAATGAATCAGTTAAATAAATGATTCAATGACTCACTCATAAAGAGTCGCTGGCTTTGATCCTAAATGAATCAGTTAAATAAATGATTCAATGACTCACTCATCAAGAGTCGCTTGCTTTGATCCTAATTGAATCAGTTAAATAAATGATTCAATGACTCACTCATAAAAAGTCGCTTGCTTTGATCCTAAATGAATCAGTTAAATAAATGATTCAATGACTCACTCATAAAGAGTCGCTGGCTTTGATCCTAAATGAATCAGTTAAATAAATGATTCAATGACTCACTCATAAAGAGTCGCTGGCTTTGATCCTAAATGAATCAGTTAAATAAATGATTCAATGACTCACTCATCAAGAGTCGCTTGCTTTGATCCTAATTGAATCAGTTAAATAAATGATTCAATGACTCACTCATAAAGAGTCGCTGGCTTTGATCCTAAATGAATCAGTTAAATAAATGATTCAATGACTCACTCATAAAGAGTCGCTTGCTTTGATCCTAAATGAATCAGTTAAATAAATGATTCAATGACTCACTCATAAAAAGTCGCTTGCTTTGATCCTAAATGAATCAGTTAAATAAATGATTCAATGACTCACTCATAAAGAGTCGCTGGCTTTGATCCTAAATGAATCAGTTAAATAAATGATTCAATGACTCACTCATAAAGAGTCGCTGGCTTTGATCCTAAATGAATCAGTTAAATAAATGATTCAATGACTCACTCATCAAGAGTCGCTTGCTTTGATCCTAATTGAATCAGTTAAATAAATGATTCAATGACTCACTCATCAAGAGTCGTTTGCTTTGATCCTAAATGAATCAGTTAAATAAATGATTCAATGACTCAGACTTGTCGCCACCTACTGGTGGTTTATTTTGTCGATGTATGAAATATGAAGAGCTTGTCCATGACCGGTCTAACCCAGTGCAGATATCCACACAGGGGAAGCACATCTGAGCCAGAGCTGGGTCTCCGCTCTTCCACACACAGTGTTCAGTGCTGGCCGGCGGGCGGAAGGAGCGGAAGGGTTTCTGGGTAAATGTGTGGTGGTCAGGGTCAGTGTGTACAGAGCACTTTCATTAGATGCACTGCTTCAAACCGCCCCAGAGGAACAGCATGAACTCCTCCACTCGCTCAAGCGCTCTCGAAGCCTGAGGACTAATCAAATCTGTTAGTTTCCTGTGCCACTCTCTCCTCTCTCCCATGAGGCTTTGAGGCTTTGCTTTGAAGAGGCGAGGTGAGTGTGACTGTGAAATGGGCAGGTGTGTGTGTGTGTGTGTGTGTGTGTGTGTACCTCCAGCATGCATCTGGTCCTCTCCTGCTGGAAGCGCTGCAGAAACGGCCCCACCAGGTGATAGACGTACAGCAGCTGGAACTCCGTCTTCACGATGGGCTTCAGCACCTCCGACAGGAACCTGACACACACACACACACACACACACACACACACACACACACACACACACACACACACACTATTAACCCTTATTCACCCCCTGGGCTCCAGCTGACCCCACTGGACTTTTCCTTCATTTTTAAAGTGTTTCCTTCATCTCAGGGCCATGAGACTCTGTGACTTCTCCCAAATAATCTCTCTAAACATGCACACAACATCTGGGCTTGATTTGGTTGTTCTAAAGGTGTGTAAACATTTTTTTACCATCTAAGGTCCTGTGGGTCAGATTGACCCCACATTGAAAATTATGTGGAAAAATGAAAAAAAAAAATTATATATTTTTTTTACTTTGTTTGTCACCAAAATAAAACAAAATCCAGTATAAATCTGAAAATGTATATATTTAAATCAAGGTCTGGTCCTAGAGCATAAACACAAAGTGGAACAAACTTTCTATCTCATACACACACACGCACATGCGCGCACAAACACACACATGTGTGTGACTGCAACAGAGCGCATTTGTATAGAAATTGGCAAATAAAATCAATAAAACTGGCATAAATCTGAAAAATTGGCAAACATAAATGAAGGACTAATACTAGAGCACAAATGCAACATGGAACAAGCATGTTCACTCTCACACACACACACACACAGGTGTCTGGGGCATTTTTTAGATTTTGGTAATGAATGGAAAAAGTTAAAAATGTTTTTTTATTTTTTTTATTTGTTTGTCAAAAAAAAAAAAATTAAATGAATCCAGTATAAATCTGAAAATGAAATGTCTACATTTAAATCAAGGTCTGGTCCTAGAGCATAAACACAAAGTGGAACAAACTTTCTATCTCTCTCTCTCACACACACACACACACACACACACACACACACACACACACACACACACACACACACACACACACACACACACACACACACACACACACACACACACACACACACACACACACACACACACACACACACACACACACACACACACACACACACACACACACACACACACACACACACACACACACACACACACACACACACACACAGTCCCTATGGCCCTCTGCTGGATATATGTGGTCATTGCACTTTCTTTCTTTAACTATAATTCCTAAGGTTTTTCCACAAACCTGCAGATGGCAGTATTCTATCCCTAACACATAGAGCAATGTCCAAAAACTATTTAGATTTAATTAAGATCATCATTTAAGTGATTTTGTCATAAAAAAAAATATTTTTAATGAGCCAATTTATGGCCTAGTTAAGTAACTGTGCAGTAAATAGGTAAAAAACGACCAAATATCCACAAAAACACAGCATAAATGTAAAGTTGAGATGTAAATAAAAAAAATGATATATAGTTTTCCATGTAAAAAAATGTATATTTCCTCATGCAATCGCTCTGTAAATGTATCTCTCTGACCGCTAGGATCAAACACGTAAACCCTACTCGAGGGGTGATTAAGGGTTAATGTTACCAAGAACTGTAGCACAGAATTAAAGTCACCATGAAAATGACAATATTGCAGTATTATCATAAGCACATCATTATTGTGTTCATAATCTTGAGTCAGAATATCTTCATCTCTTCTCTGATGATGAGGGCGGGGCCACCTGTCACTCACATGAGATCAGCCAATAGCAAACCACAACCATCCAATCAATTCCCCACACACACACTCAAGCCCCGCCTACATCTGTTCTTCACTACAAGTGTCTTATTGCTTTAAAGAATGCTACATTAAGTTCTTTCAGTGGATTTTTGTCCACGTGTTGTTCAGATATAATGTGATTATTTGGGAATGTCGTTGTTGTATGGCCAGAAGCACTCATGCCATACCCTAGGCTTTTGTGAAACGCCGCCACTGGTTGAACATGTCTGATTTCATGCCCTCCAGACGATCAATGCGAGTCTCTGAGTCATGATGATGTCATCCAGACCATCATTAATCCGACTGTGCCTCCGATAGGATGAGTTGTGTTCAGTAAATCACTAACAATGCATGAGGCGGAAGGATTTTATTCCCTATTGTGCTGTAAATGCGAGTGAAGCGCTTCTCAAACAAGAACAGATGTAGGCGGGGCTTGAGTGTGTCTGTGGGGAATTGATTGGATGGTTGTGGTTTGCTATTGGTGGATCTCATGTGAGTGACAGGTGGCCCCGCCCTCATCATCAGAGAAGAGATGAAGATATTCTGACTTCACAATAATGATGTGCATATGATAAACACTGCTCCTCCATTTTGATTTCAGTGATTTTCCCCCTCGAGCGATGATTATTTGATATAAAACACAAGCTCTGGCTCAGAGTGTGATCAGACTCAGGGTGTGTGTGTGTGTGTGTGTGTGTATCTCCACCGTGGCAGAGGCTGAGAGAGGTCGATGTGGGTTCGGGGAGTGTGCTATCGTTCCCCTGTCGCTGCAGACGGAGTGTGTGAGGCGCGCAGTTATCTGTGTGTGTATGGACACCATCCCAGACGGCAGTTTAACAGACGTATTTACACTTCACAGCAAACAGAGCATGTGACTGACGCCTCACAGCACAAACACACACTCTTCAGAAGCTCAGGGTCATTTTGTGGGGAAAACATGGAAATAGTTTGTTATTTTTATCAGTGTTTGTTATATTTATGTGTTTGGTGAAGTGAGGCACATTTAAAACCTTTTCAAGACCAATTAAAGAAAATGAAAGGAATAAATTGAAGGGAACAACACGTCAATATGTTCTCTAAATGTAAATGAGCACAAAATCAGTGTATTAGTGACACTTCAACGTCTGAGAAAACTATTTCCAACAGATCAAACAGATCCAAAAAAGCTTTTAGTTAGAGATGAGAAATCTTGTGAAAGTGATTTTATGATTAAAAAATGAACAAATATCTGCCAATGTGTTCATAAAAATCTACTTAACTCAATATTAGTCATTTTTATACCCAATGACAGACATTTGTTATTGTTTTAAGCATAAACTCACTTCATTTTGTTCACTTTCTCAGAAAACAAGACTTCATTTCTTCATGTTGTCATTAATGTCTCTTGATTTAAGGATGTTTTGAAATCCTGAGGAAGAAGAACATCATTTCTGCAGTGCAGGCTATTCAATTTAGTGTCGTATGAAATCTGTTTTATTTATTTATAGTTTGTTCTGGGCTCTGCTTTAATGGTCAGATTAAATGTGCTGGACTCTCGTTCATCTTCTGAACACAAATGAAGAAATTTGTAAGGAAATGAAAGATTTCTGTCCTCCATAGACAGTCTAAGCAATTTAAGAAAGTTCATCAAGAGAAACTGATCCATACGGATGGAGTGGATTATTCCAGATGTTCTGAAGTGACTCGATGGCTTTATATGATGAAGGAAAGTCTGACAGGTTTGAGCGAGGAAATGACCGCAGGATTCTCATTAATGGGTGAACTGGCCCTTTAAGAGACAGACCTACTGTTGATTTATTCATTCAAAATCGGACAAATTCTGACATTTATAATGTAAATTCAATTTTTATGAACATATTCTGCAATTCCGTCCACATTTTGAGCATCACAGAAATCATAGGGCCCTAATTTAATTTAAATGCCATGATATTGAATTTAAGACTTTCTGATCCAATTGTGGAAGGTCAAATGAAGACCTTTTTAAGACCCGCAGAAACCCTGGATTTGGAACTGTAATGCGGTCAAGACCTGCCTGGAACTGCTTTAGTCGTGCGTTTCCCTAAAAATAACTGCACAGCTTAGAAACGTTAGTCAACCAATCAGATTCAAGCATTCAACAGTCCCATAGCCTAACAGTAAAGCAATCTATTGGTATAAATGGGCAGTTTTTATTAAGTTATTGTGAACCGCCAGCCTGCAGAACCAGCAACAGAGCCGCATTTTGACTTTGATCAAAAATGTGACTTCAAAAATAAAAAATCATAGACTTTCAAAGTTTAATAATTGACCGTTCGCAAAGACCCGCCCCCTTTAGTTACTATTGCTATGTCCGACAAGCCATGGCGCTCTCACACCACACACACACACACACACACATTCTCACGTAGAGAAAAAACATTGCGGAGCAAAGAGGACACTGACAACACGCCGACAGACAGGACAGAGCAGGTTACTTTTGATATGAAACAAAGTCTACACTTTGAAATTGTCATTTTTTTAAAGAAATATAAACAATAAATAGCGGTTTGTGGCTCTTTAATGTGTCATGATCGCTGTAGCGCCTCAAGCTGCTCGTGAACCGATCATCTCTTCCTTCTAGTTCATTGATA